>CAUYQG010092927.1:0-23987 GCA_963574415.1 Tarsius wallacei
CTTGGAAGGCTGAGGCGGAAGGATCGCCGGAGCCCAGCAGGTTGAGGCTGCAGTGGCCGGGAGCGGCTACTGCACTCCAGTCTGGGCGACGGAGTGAGACTCCAACTCAAAAAAAAAAAAATTAATTAATAATAATAATAATAATAATAATAAAATAAAATCTTAACATGTACGAATGCTGAACATGCTAAACAGAAACAGCTAATGAACACTCAATATATTATCCCTTGATGTTTGCAATATTATAAAAATCCTTGCAAATCCTCTCTCTGATAAATATCAGTGGTGCAAACAGTGCATCTCAGCCCTGAAGACACAGACAACTCAAACAGGAGCTAATGCCCGAGCCCCAGCCTCAAAGGTTCTGATGTCCAGGAAGATGCCTGGGCACTGGGATTTTTAAAAGCTTCCTCGCGATCCACATGTGCAGCCAGGCCTGAGGACCACTGCTCTAGAGAGTTCTAAAATAAAGAAGCAGAACAAAAAGCTACTAGAAATGAGCCCGTGACTTTCTTATCCTGGATGGCCCCAAGTGCTAGGTCAGTGTTCAGTAATTGACAACAAGTGATTATGGTTCACAGCCAGGGAGCCTCTCTATGTTTGATAATTAAAAGAGGCACATCTGTCCTCAGGTTCTGTCACCACATCAGCTGCCAGGAGAGCTGGCATGTCACCTGGCTCTGGCATTCACTGCCTGTTCTGCTTGGGATTGGTCTTCTCAGCTGACGGCACCTCAGTGACCCCATTTGTCAAGGAAAAGTGTCTCCTAACATTAGCCATTTGTCAAACATCATCATAATTCTTGCCTTCTACACATAGCCCCAGGGTTATGTATCATGACCATAAGTAAGTTGACTGCTACAGAGAGAAGGTCACCATAAAAATAAGCACAGCAATAACAAAATAACTCTGAGACATAGGCAGGGGAAATAAGAGTCTCCCTGCTTTTTATGATGAGGAACCAGAGATGTTCTTGCCCAAGGTCAGATGGTGGATTACAGAGTGACTTCAGAACGGGAAGCCACAACTCCTACACAGTGCTGTGTTTATGTAGTTCATCTTCAATCAAAGTGACTTAAAATTAAAATTAAATTTTACAATTGAATTACTAGATCCAAATTAAAAGCAAAAGTCACTAGATCAAATTTTCTAGATTATAAAATAAAATTGTTACTTGTTACAGCTTTATCCTGGTATTCTGGCCTTTGGCCCAGGCATTCAGCCCTGGATGGCCTCATATTCTTAGTCATAGCCCAAGAAGGTTAATTTTTGGTGTCAACTTGACTGGATTAAGACAGTGGGTAAAGCACTATTTCTGGGTGTGTCTGTGAGAGTGTTTCCTGAAGAGACTGGCAGTTGAATCAGTGGTCTGAGTCAGGAAGATCTGCCTTCACTAACGTGGGAAGGCACCATCCAATCAGCCAAGGGCCCAGGTAGAAGAAAAAGCAGAGGGGAGAGGTGTGTGTGTGCCCTCTCCCTCTCCTGAGCTGAGATACCCATCAGCTCCTACCCTCAGACATCAGAGTTCCAGGCTCTCTGGCCTTTAGACTCTGGAACTTGCATCAGCGTCCCCCAGGTTCAGGGGCTTTTGGACTTGAACTGAGCTACGCTCCTGGCTTCCCTGTTCTCCAGACAGCAGGTGGCCTATGGTGGGACTTCTCAGCCTCATAATCACATGAGCCAATTCCTCTAAGAAAACCTGTCTCATATCTCTAAGTATAACCTATTGGAGAGCCCCTTATCAATACAAGCCCTGACCTACAAGAACAGTAAGACGCTTGGAATTCTTTGGACATTAATCATTTATCACTTGATTTATTTAGAAATGACTCATTTTTTGTAATTAAGTAGGTGACATCATGTATTACTGATTTGGTTACAAAGGAATTGTTTGTACAATGCAATGTAAATGCTATGAAAATAGTTGTTATACCATATTGTTTAGGGAGTAATGACAAGAAAAAGTCTGTACATCTTCACCACAGATGCAATTTTTTTTCCCTGAATACTTTTCTTTTTTTTGAATTGGAGTTTCACTCTGTCGCCCAGACTGGAATGCAGTGGCATGCTCCTGGTCACTGCAGCCTTGACCTGCTGGGCTCTGGCGATTCTTCCGCCTCAGCCTTCCAAGTAGCCAGAACTACAGGTGCACACTACCATGCTTGGCTAATTTTTGATTCATTGTAGAGACGAGGTCTCGCCAAGTAGCCCAGGCGAGTCTCAAACCCACGGGCTCAGGTAATCGGCTCGCCTTGGCTTCCCAAAGTGCTGTGATTACAGGCTGAGTCACCAAGCCCGACCTTTTTCCCCTGAATACTTTTGATCTGTGGATGGTTGAATCCACGATGTGGAACCCACGGATACAAAGAACCTACTGTATATTTATAATGCTATACAATCATCACCACTATCCAATTCCAGAACATTTTCATGACCCCAAAAAGAAATCTGATATCTGCCACTTCCCATCTTCTTCACCCCAGTCCTGGAAACCACTAATCCACTTTCAGTCTCTATATGCCTGTTGTGAACGTTTCATATAAGTGGAATCATATCCTAAGTGACTTTTCATGACTGTCTTCTTCCATTTAGCATAATATTTTCAAGATTCATCCATGTTGTAGCATGAATCAGTAATTCATTCATTTTTATGGCCACATAGTTTCCCATGTATGGCTATACCAAATTTGTTTATCCATTCATCAGCTGATGAACATGTGGAACTGTTTTTGTTTTCTGGTTATTGAGAATTATGCTGTCATGAATATTTGTGTAGAAGTTTTTCTGTGGAGCATGTTTTCATTTCTCTTGTGTATATGCCTAATAGTGAAATTGATGGGTTATGTGTTAACTCTATGTTTAACTTTTTGAGGAAATATCAAACTATTTTCCAAAATGGCTGCAGCATTGTACATTCCCACCAGCAATGTATGAGGTCTCTACTTTCTCTAAATTCTCACCAACACCTGTTATTGTTGTTTATCTTTTTAATTTAAATCATCCTGGTTGATGTAAAGTGGTATTTCATTTTGATTTTGTCTGACAGTTCACTGGTGATTAATGATGCTGAGCATCTTTTCATGTTTTTATTGGCCCTTTCTTTATCTTCTTTGGTGAAATGTCTATGCAAATCCTGTGCCCATTTTTAAATTGGGGTATTTGTCTTTTTGTTTCTGAGTCATAGCAGTTCTTTATAAATTCTGAATTGTAGACCCTTATCAGATACTGCATATGATTTGCAAATATTTTATCCCACTCTGTAGGTTGTCTTTTCACTTTATTGATAGTATCATTTGAAAACACAAAAGTTTTTAATTTTGATGAAATCCAATTTATCTATTTTTTCTTTGTTTTCTTGTGTTTTAGGTGTAATATCTGAGAAACCATGGCCTAATTCAAAGTCACAAAGATTTACACCTCTGTTTTCTTCTGAGTTTTATAGCTAATCCATCTTGAGTTAATTTTTGCACATTATAAGAAGGAAAGAGCATGTGGCTCTCCAGTTGTTCCAGAATTATTTGTTGAAAAAATAATTCTCTCTCCCACTGAGTTACACTTTGGCTCCTTATAGAAAGTCAAATGATCATAAACATCTCAGTTTGCATTTGAAGTTTTAATTCTATTCCATTGATTGACACATCTATCTTTATGCCAGTACCATGTAGTCTTGATCACTGTCGTTTTGTAGTCAGTTGTAAAATCAGGAAATGTAAATAATCCAATTTCATTTTTTTCAAGATTGTTTTGGCTATTCTGCATTTCCACTAACTTTAGGATCAGACTGTCAAATAAGTTTATTTCTGCAAATAAGCCAGATGACATTTTGATAGAGACGGAATTGAATCGGTAGATCAATTTGGGGAGTATTTAACAATATTAAATCTTCCAGTCCATGAACACAGCATGTCTTTCCATTTACTTAGATCTCCTTCCTTTTCTTTCAGTGATATTTTATGATATTTTCAATGACAGCTTCTAATGTTCAAATCTTGCACTTCTTTTGCTAAATTTATTCCTAAGTATTTCATTTGTTATGCTTTTGTAAGTGACATTTTAAAAAGAATTCATTTTTAGATTGCTCATTACCAGTATATAAAAATACAATTGACTTTTGTGTATTGGTCTTGTATTCTGCACCTTTGCTGAACTTGTCTATTAGCTGTAACAGTCTTTTTGTGTGTATTATTATATGTTTTTAGGTTTAAAAAGAGGTCAGGTCAAGGTCAACATTAGCTATCATATATCATGTTGATAGTAGGTGCCCTTAATGTGATATGAAGAAAATGACACTGTTTCTGTGGTTTTCTTCCTAATAACCCACAACATGAAGATAATCATGAGAAATACATAAAAAGAATTTGAATAGTGGGCAAGCTACAAAATATCTGCCTCAAACTCTTTTAAAAAAATTGTCAATATCAATAACAAAGAAAGTCTGAGAAACCGCCACAGCCAAGATGAGCCAAAGGAGACATAATAACTAAATATAATATTGTGTCTTGGATGGGACCTTGGGCAAAGCGAGAGAGGAGACAGCCAGAGAAAAGCTAGGCAGACAGACAGGGTGGTTCCAGTAACAATGTAGCGAACTTCCAGCAGGCCTCCGGACTGATACACCCACATTGGTAAACAAGCTCCCTGCAAGTCTCGCAATCTAGAGCTTAAGTATTCACTACAGGGATAGAAAAACAACCAATCAGTTCACCATTGGGCCCTTACCTCCTGCCGATAGGTCCTCAGTACTGGTCAATCACAACAGCTAGTGCCAACCAATCAGCTCACAGCTAGTGCTAGCCAATCGGCTCAGTCTCAGGGCTATATAAACCCCGGATACCAGCTCTAGCTCGGCAACACTTTCAGGTTTCCTCGGGCTGAGGGGGTTGTTGTGTTCTTTTAATTAAACCCTGCTTTCTTTCCGGTGGTCTGTGATCCTCGTCGGTTTTGGGCGTGAGATAGGACTCTCTCCAACCTGCAGAAGTGTAGAAGAGCGTTGGAGGCAAAGAGCCACACGCTGTGGAGTCGGCTAAACTGGGGGAGCTGCTGAAAGAAGTGGCTGAGACGCTAACGTTCTGGGGGCTGCTACACTCTTAGGGTCAAAGGGCCACGCACCCTGAGCTGAGACACTTCTGGAGGCTGCAACACTCTCAGGGCTTGCCAGCCCATTAGAACCAAAGAGCACTGCATCCTGGAGGCTGGCTTCACTAGGAGAGCTGCTGGAAGAAGGTGAGACTCCGAAGTTGAGGCACTTCTGGGGGCTGCAACGCTCTCAGGGTTTTGTCCTGCCAGCCCATTAGACCCAACACTCTGAGGCTTACACTTGCCAGCCCACCAAATTAACTCTCTCAGGGCTTGACTTGCCAGCCCACCGAGCTGACCCTCTCTGAGGCTGGGCTGGCTGACGCTCTCGAAGCCCAGGTTGATCTGAGAAATTCATCTCAAGGACATTAGGCAGAAACTAAGTTTGTGTAATACATCTAGTGCAATGCCTTGTACATAGGTGCTCAATGAACAGAAGTTACCAGAATCAACTCTCATCCCACTCAGTTTCCCAGAATTCGTCTTGAAAAGTGACCATTTTAACAATGATTTTACATTTTGTGTGTCCTCCTAGATATGTTTGTATATGTAAGTACGTTTATTGCATAAGACAACATGCAAGTAGGAGAATATAACATGCATGCTGTACCCCTTGTTTCTGACTTTTTTCTTAGTCTCATTGTGATTCCATTCTGTTAGTTCATCCCTAGAGGCATGTGAGTGGGGGCTTGGAGGTAGCAGGCCTACCAAGGTGTCTGCAGAAAATTTACAAATAATAAAGCAACTAAGAGAGTCTTTTTTATCATCTACCAGCAATTCTAAACAATGTCAGTGATAAACTCTTCCGCAAAGAGTCTTTTGCTAGTCTAAGTTTAAATGATTGCTGTGGTGTCTGCTGAGTTATAACAATGGACATGTGTCAAATGAGTGCATTTTGTCAACGACCCTTTAAGAACAATTTCATTCTTAGTTCTGCAGTCACCCCTGGCAAGCAAGGCCTTGCCTTCATTTTGAGAGCAAAATCTTACGGGGTTGGAATTGCTTGAGTTTACTTTGGCCACTGTCCTTGTCTGTGCTTCTATGTATTCCTGAGTTTTCATAGTAGATCAGAAATAAATCGTGATAGCACTATGCAACTTTTCCAGAGTGAAGTTTTTCTTTTTATGTGATGTTTTAAATGAGGCTAAATCAGTCATAAAATTGGGGACAAAGTCAGCCTGATTCCCAAGGTTCAAAATTGTCTCCTGAAGGTCCTCACATAGAAACTGGGGAGAAAGCCAGAAACCAACAATAAAATAAGGAAATGGATATATCCATTAAAAAAAATTGGATTTCAAAGAAGAGTGGCAGAAGAAACAACAAAAGATATACTGGCTTTGCAGGGAGAAATCAAAATGGTAAATGGATCGTTTCTACCAAGATCTAGAAACTTGTTTTGAAACAAAGGACAACATTATTGCAATGCCTTGAAAGACTGAATATATAAATTGTCAACGACTAGACCATACATAACACAACATTAACCCACAACCTGCAGTAACCTACCCAGAAATCCAAACCATTATCGATGATTATCAGCCCAGGAAGCCAGCCTGCTATGTCGCACGTGTAGGGGATCAGGCCACTAACTGTAGTAACAATCCAGGAAGTCAAACAATAACGCTTATAATAACTGGTGCCAAGTGACTGACAGCTTCCCTAATTCTCGTTCTCACTTTCGAGTTAGGACCAACTAGAGAAAGCCCAATAGGCACCCATAGCCTATCGCAGAGGATACCCTCTGCTTCTGGTTAGCCCACCTACAACTTCCCCTATATCAACAGTTTCCAGTTAGGGGACACCTGAAGTTTTCCTTTGCTTCCCCACTGTAAAGCTTTCCCACTCTTTTGCCTGCTTTTGAGTCTCTCCCAACTCCTTTGCTACAGCAAGCTCTGAATACTTGCTTGTTCTCATTTGGTTGCTCCTCGTTTATTTCCACAATTGCTATCAATAACCATTTTCTTCTGATTTTTGCAGCGGAAGAAAAACTTAGGAAATTCTAACCAAATATAACAAAAATGTATGATGAATTCTCTAGTGAAGATGTCTTAGTGGAAATTTTTCAACAATGGATGCATGTAAAAGCTATCAGAATTGATTTGAAGAAACAAAGACCTAGACGATATCACCATTTCTGCAATGTGTCATAAAAAGAAATATTTATGAATCTCTACCAAATTTATCTGTATGTTTAAGACTTGTTCTAGCTATTTATCTGTTGCTTCATACCTATGGAACATGCATATGCAAAAAAACCAATATTGACAAAATCATTGACAGATTCGCAGAAGAGTTGAAAACAGAAACTATAAAGACAAATATGTAGGCGTGACTTTTAACCTTTCATCAAAAAATACATTAATGTAATTAAAAAGTACTAATTTATTACTTTCTGACTTTGTACTGCAATATGCATTTTAATTTAAAAAATTTTTATTGCATAAATTTATATATCCAAACTAAAACATCTTTCTCCATTTCTGTTCTGGTTATTATTGTTACTTGCTTCATGATTATTACTAATAAAAATTTTGTCATAGAGAGGGATGTTAAAAATGACCTCTTGCAGGTGTTTGATACTACATGTATGACACTGTATTGCCTCATGTTATTTTTCATGGTGGAGAAGGATTCCATTGTGTGGATTCATCATAAAATACTGAACCAGGACCCAGAGGTTAGTATTTAGGTTTCCAGTTTTTGCTACAATACATAATGTTGTCATCTGACTCTGAAGCTTACATATATGGAAAACTGTAGGACCCTGGCTGGGTGAGGTGGCTCACACCTGTAATTCCAGCACTTTGAGAGACTGAGGAAGGAAGACTGCTTGAGCCCAGGAGTTCAAGACCAGCCTGGGCAATATAGTGAGACGTCATCTCTAAAAAAACATTAAAAAATTAAGCAGGTATGGTGGCACACGTCTATAGTTTCAGCTACTCTGGAAGCTGAGGTGGAAGGATCACCTGAGCCTGGGAGATCAGGGCTGCGGTAAGCTGTGATCGCGCCACTGCACTCCAGCTTGGGTGTACTGAGTCAAGTTTGATGTGCATTTAATATTTTGCTAAACACTGCCATAATTTCTTCCATCAAAGATATATGGATTTACGTTCTCAGTAGGCCACAAGGATACCTGTCATTCTAAACTCTGGCCATTGCTTTATATTATCAAGAGATTTAACTGTCGCCAAGTTCATAGTAAAAAGCAGTATTCCCCTACCTATAAGGAAGGTTGATTCCCCCTCTCCTACATTTAAAAACCATCTGAATTTCTTTATTTTAACCTTTCTTCTCCCTGCTTTCATCTTCTCTCCTCTTCCTCCTCCCCCCCTTTTTTTAGATTATTAAGCTGTTTCTAGTTTATTTGTAAGAGTGCTTTGTATCTTAAGGCAATTGGTCTTTTGTCATGTGATGTAAATAATCATCCCAGTTTGTTTCTTGCCCTTGTACATTATTTAGAATTTTTCAGACTTTGAAGTGTTTTTTTAATGGCTTCTAACTTGGGATTTTGCTGACCAAGGCCACAGCCACCTCCAAGCTCTGTCTGGTCTTTTAAGCGATAACAATGGCTTAAAAGTGGAAATGTTAATTTATTAATGGAAAGCACTTTTTTCCTCCTTAAAATCTACATGTGAAGCAACTAGGTACTGTGAACAACCATTCTTTTATGGAAAAGTGTAAAAGATTTTGATAGCCTCCTGTCAAGTTTAGCACCATAACAGGAACACTATCACCTCCAAAAAGAGGACACAATTTGATCAATTGATTTTAAGAAATAAGGGAAGACTGTAGGGTCAGAGACCTAAGGATTCTGGAATCTAACAAGCTGGGTGTGAGGGCTGACTCTACTACTTCCTGACTGAGTGGCTTTGGGAAAGTGAATCCTGATAAGCCTCAGTTTTTGAGTCTGTAGAATGTGAACAAACAGTATTTCTACCTTGCAGGGTCATCTTTGGATTAGATGAGGTCATTAGCCCATGAGCCCAGCATGATTCCTGGCTTGTTGTAAACACCACTAAGTGGAAGTGGAGATGATGGCTGCTACTCGCATTTACTAAGCAACTACCTTACAGGAGACAAGAGACACGGCAGCACCCACAGAGGAGCACAAACTGCAATGTGATCAGATGAGGCAAAAATACAAGTGACATACCAGGCCAAGAGAAAGCGGTGAGCAAAAAAAGCGCTTTCAGGGTACAAGAGACACCCGAAGCCTTTATGCTGGTGGGGCTGTCTGAGATGTTCCCTGAAAAATGTGGTACAAAATGCATTCCAGGCAAAGGGAACTGAAAATCGGCAGAAGAAATCAGCAAATATTTACATTTGGGTATCTAGAAGTAAGTGGTTGACCAGACAAGTAAGTTGTTTTCAACTGGCTGTGGTCTTTCAAGGATAATACATACATATATATTTCCCCCCCCCCATACTTCCTGTTATAAGCAGGGACTCCATATGGCATGCTCACCTCCTTCTTAGGAATAGACCCTTTCCCCAACTGTTAGCTAGACACATGGCTGCCCAGCTAGAAACTGCATTTCCCAGGCCCCCTTGTAGTCAAGTGTGGCCATGCAACACAGTTCTCACCACTGGGACGTGAGCAGAGCAATGGGCTATGTTTCCCAGTCTCCTGTGCAGTCAGGTGTGGCCATGTGACTCAGTTCTCACCAATGAGACAGGAGCAGAGTGATATGTACACATTCTGTATCTCTTAACTGGAAATTGTTGGATTTCTACTCCTTACTTTTCTCCTTCCTATGGGGCTGCATTATATATCTGGTGGTAAGCAGGCTTTGACTATGCAGGCAAAGTCAAAGACAGCTCCTAGGAGACAGCAGGGCAACAAGATGGAGGGAAGTTGGGATCCTGGACAGCGTTGTGGAATACAGGCAGGAACTGACACTGGCTACTTGCCTACCTCTGGACTGTGATGGGAAATCTTCTATCTGCTCTAAGGCACTGACTTTGAGGTCTGTTTCTGTAACTTAACCTGTGGAATGAATTTTTCAGGTCAGTCTGGGCTTTGGGAATGTCAGCTCAATGAGTTGGCCAGCAAGGCCGAGGATGGCCTCAGAGCTGGTAAGCCTAGCCCCAGAAGTGTTGGCTCTAATGGGCTGACAAGCCAAGCCCGGAGAGTGTTGCTAGTTAGGTGTGCTGACAAGCCTAGCCCCGGAGTGCCTAGCTTCAGAGTTTCACCCTCTTCCCCAGCTCTCCTGGCTCTGTGGGCTAGCATACCAGCCTCTGGGGAACACCACTCTTCGGTCCCACGACCTTCTGTGGCTCTTCAAGTTGCAGCTCTTCAGGATTCCAGTTCTTGTCTCATGTCCAGAAAGAACGAAAGACATAGACAACCCAAAGGTGAGAAAGCTTGACTTATTTCATGAGAAGACAGAAAAGCCCCAAAGGGGAAAGGACTCGAAAGGGTTGCCAATCTGGGGTGGAAACCTGGTGCTTATATAGCCCTAAGTCCAAGCCAATTGGCTAGCGCTAGCTGTGAGCTGATTGGTCTGCACTAGCTGTTTCTGATTGGCCGATAGTAAGGACCAATCGGCAGGAGGCAGGGGCCTAATGGTGAGCTGATTGGTTGCTTTTCAATCCCAGCAGAGAGTACTTAAGCTCTAGCTTGAGAGCTTGCAAGGGTTTTTTTACCATCTGCTGGGAGTTCCCCACTTTGTTACCTAGAGGACCGGCCTGTCTGTCTGCCTAGCCTTTTTCCAGGTGTCTCCTGTCTCACCTGTAGTCAAATTTATATGTTTAGCAAGTGTTGTTAATTTTGGATTCACATGTCTGGTCTTAGGAGATTGTTTATTAATGATCTTCAGTTCACTGTTTAGAGGAGTTGGGAAAAGCTAAAATCTCTCACCCAGGGAAACAACCACACTGGAATGGGATTCACACTGCTTAGAGCAATCATTCATTCCTTTCCTTAGCATTTATTAAATTTTATCTGGGGCCGTTGCCTTACTAGACTCCAATGTAGCCATGTGCTCTTGGAGCTGTGGCTGCTGCCATGTTTCCTGGCTTTGGCCCCCTCCCTTCCCTTGGGGAGGTGAATCTTCTCTTTCTCTCTCTCTAATTTGCTTTCTAAATAAACGATATTTTCTGATCTAAAAAAAAAAAAAAAGAAAAAAATTTATGTGGATGTGCATTGGCTTCTAGAATGTACTGCCCAGAGAGATGAATTACAAATATATCAGGATTTAAGGAAAGGGTTACATGACAGAAAGGTGCCATGTGTTTAATTTCTGTAACACTCACTGAGAGAGCTCATGGAGAGAGAGATGGGCAGAGGAAAGCAGGCTATCTGGAGGAGGACTTTGTGGAGAAGGGGACTTTTGAATCTGGTTTTGAGAGAGGAATGGTGGGCAGGAAAAAAGTCAAGGAAACAGCAAAACCCAGGGGAAGGAGACGGTTAGCGATGAGAAGCACAGGCAATGAGGATATACCACCCTAAAACACACACTTTGGCACACTGATTATTTTAAACTAAGGACAATTGAAACAGCAGGTGCAAGAGGAGCTCTCTGCCCTCTCCCCTTCAGACTAAAAGAAGAGAATAAATCTCTCTCTCCTCTCCTGCACCAGGCTGAGGAGAACAAACTTTATCACCAGAGATGGAGAGCAGGAACCAAGGCGAACATGCATAAATAAACCTTACTAAAATAACCCTTCTCTTCCATTAGTTTCCTGCATACATTTCTTAGTTATAAACCCACAATTTATCAACCTTTATTAGAATGGTACATAGGCTCCCAAGTCTAACCACTTATTTGGGTTTTCACTTTTTTTCCTGCGAAGCCTCCATGCACATAAAAATACTACCATTAATATCTGTATGTCTTTTCTCCTTTTAATCTTTTGTCAGCTTAATTTGCAGTTTCCAATCACTGAACTTAAGAAGGTAGAGGAAAGGTTTTTTTCCTCCCTTTCATAAAGTACAAAGCTGAACTAGGCAGCCATACTGGAGAAAAGAAGAGATGCAATTCAAAAGGTTTGGGACACCCCTGATGGAGGTGTTTGAATGAGAAACCGAGGAAGAAGATTGTTTATCTGGAATTCTAAATGCCAGAAGCTTCCAACCAATAGGAGTACTCTAAAGGGATGTTTAAGTTATCATTGTTTTAAAAATCATGTCACTGCAGAAACTGAAGGATGATTTTTTGAATGACTAGTGTATGGTGACAACATGACAGACTAAACATGAGACAGCTAGCTAGGGAGGTTACAGAAACTCAATCCCTATGACACGGACATGGGGTGGGAATCGTCAAAGACTTCTATAATGAGCTCACGGCTGTCTGTCAGCCTCACACACAATGTGCCCTGTCTTGTTTGTTAATATTTTGGTGGATCACAATGACAGCACTGAATTGTATCAGTGCAAATGTATATTACACATAAAATATCTTCCCCCCTCAATTATGAAGATGTCTCAGAGTACAAAAAAAAAAAAAAAAGAAAAAAAAAGAAAATCTAAACTCCAGAAATGCTATTAACTCATAACAGGTTAATGGCCTGTATTTAAGTGTGATACGGTATTTTATAATGTTTAGCACTTGACATTTAATTGTTAACATTCTGGCTAATGTAACAGAAGCCCACACAGTTTAGAGAAGCAAAAGGAACAGGCTTTTATTAGCCCACAGGCGTGTGTGATGGGGTCCCAACAACAGGCAGTGGCTGGGTTCAAGGTGAACTGGCCAGGAGCAGGCAAAGCCCTCAAGGCTGCAGCATCCTTGCAGTGCCTCTCTGGAATCACAGTCTCTTACTTCTATTTCCTTTTTGTCTTTTTTTTTTTTTTTAGTTAGTGTCTCTCTCTGTCACCCAGGCTGGAGTGCAGTGACACACTCACAGCTACTGCAGCCTCAACCTGCTGGGCTCAGCCCATCCTTCCACTTCAGCCTTCCAAGTAGCTGGAACCACAAATATGCACCACCCCACCCAGCTAATTTTTTAATTTATTGGAGAGATGAGGTCTCACCAAGTTGCCCAGGCTGTTCTCAAACCCCTGAGCTCAGGCAATCCTCTCACCTCAGCCCCTCAAAGTGCTGAGATTACAGGCAGGACCCACTGAGCCTGGCCTCTTGTTTCTGTTTTATCATTCACGCCTCTGCAGTGCAGATCTGCTTCTTCCAGGCCTGTTCTAGAAGGTGCTGTGTACCCTCTGTCCGTGGCCACCAGAGATTGTCTAGCTGCACTGGGGTCCCAAGTCTGCTTTTCTGGAATCAGATTGGCCCAGCTGGTGTCACATGACCACCCCTTGTCCATTTAGTTACAGGTCATGCATGAGTGCAGGTTACATAAGACAATCACGGCAGCTATTGCTTCCCCTCTGCAGGTGGGGAGGGCAGTTTCTAGAGAGAAGGCTGTGGGAATGGCTGGTTGGAGTCCGCAGAAAGTTATCTAATATTAGATATGCTGTGTTGTAACATACTACATTTTCTGGAGTACTATAGTTTATTCGAATTTCATTTGCTTCTCACTTGAATTGTAGTTTCCTTCTGAGCAGAAATATCAAGCTGTATTTCTTTTTACCTCCAACTAAAAATCTTCCAGAGGTCAAGAATGGCCTAGGCCACTTGCATTTCCTGACATTTCAGGCAGTACAAACCCCAAAACAGAGCAAAAAATTGAAGTACTGTCATTTCTCTTTTGTCACAGTTAACATAACATGATGGGTTGGAGACTTCTAAAGCCAGACCGTTTGGTTTCAAATCCTAGCCCCGCTTTTTTTTTTTAAGTGACCTTGGACGAATCACCTTGCCTTTCTGTGCCTCAATCTCCCCATCTATAAAATGGGATAATGATAATACCTACTAATAGGATTTTGTTAAAATTGAGTGTAGACACATACTAAGTGCCATAGAATAAATGACTACTTTTAATGTTATGACGGTAAACAAAAAGCCAAGCACCGAGTAATGTAAATGTGCTATTCCCAAGATAACTTTAGAATGTATAATCTAGTAAATTTGTGATACACTATAAGTTAAAGTGAAAGTTGAAAAATGACTGTCTTCTTTCAGTCCTATTGATGTTTCTTTGTGAGTACAGTATACACACATCACTTGGGCATCTAACCATGTGGCTCTTGGAGACTGTGAAGTTCAGATCAAACTGCCCTCTGAACCCCTCTGTGTCATAAAGGGCCCTGCTTCCGGGGCCCTAAGCCCCACTAGCCACTTACAATCCCAAAACGTTTGAAGGAAGAAAGAAAGAGGGAGATGAAGGGAGGGACGGACTTGAAGCAGAAGATGGATCAGAAAGAAGTGAAAGTTAACTTCAGATATGATCAAGACATCCGAGAGATGTCAGGACTGGAAATGTGGAGTTGGGGAGAGGGTTGTGCTCAGGAACCAGCCCTCAGATGTTGTCTGTTTTTGTCCTTTGAGTCACTAGCTTTGAAAACTGTATGGTTCTTTCCTGGAAGAGAAACTCAGATATTGGATCAATAGTTTCTTTAGTCCAGGTAATTAAAGTACACAATACTTAAACGTATCCCATGTGTCATGAGGGGTTCATATTTCCAATGGTTTTAAGCACTTGGAGAACATTTTTCCTTTTTTCTTAGCTTTTCAATTTCTGATACAGACTGTCCCTAAATTGAATCCTTCCTGAGGTCTGGGGAACTTTTTGTATCTATGTAGAGGTTCATGTGTACATGCATAAGACCTCAGAAAATCACTGTAAATATCCTAAGTGCCTACTAATTTAGAAAATTCGTTTTGATTGAATGCATCTGGGCATATTGTAGGACTCCTGGATTAAGGCATTTGTAACCATGAATGAGCACACAACAGGTGCCACTCCTCCCAAAAGCAGGTTGAGAAGAGGTCAAACCCCTGTCAAGGTGTGACTCACATTTATTATTGAGGTTTCTCTGAAAGATACCCCAAAATGGGCATGCTGTAATTACAGTTATGGTCTTCATCATCTTTGAATTATAAGCAGACAGAGAGCTGCTATCTTTCAATCACCTCAATTCTTTCAGAAAAGAGAGGGCAAAAAACTGCTCTCTGGAATTCAAAGAAGAGAACACTTTCAGTTTCTTAACCCCCCCGAATGCAAAAATGGACACACAGTTACAGTGTGTAGCCACTGTCATTTATCCCAGCTGTTTTTGTGTGCTTCCTTCCCACCCACAAATGGTTGTATTCCAGCTAGAAGGTGGAAGAGAGGTCCTAGAAGTGTCTTAGTGTTGGAATGGTGTAGTGGGTTCTTGCTCTTTGGCCTGCCTGCCAACCTTCTTCCTTCTTCTGGTCATTGTATTCTGCTTTGCCTTGGCTCTCCACGCTTCCAACCTCCTGTTTGGTCTCTGTAAGACAACTCCTCCATGCTTCAAAAAAGTGCCATGACCCAGACAGAGCTGTCTATCACCTATGACCATGGTCTTCGGTTCAAGAATGGGTGTGTGACCCAGGCTTGACCACTGTAAGTACTGCATCTCGTCTGGCCACAGTGAATGATTCAGAAATGGGCATGTGACCCAAGCTTGGCCAGTCAGAGTTCTGTGCCCTCTCTGACCATAGCAATGGTTTCAGGAATAAGCAAGTAACTCAGGCTTGGCCAATCAGAGTTCTGCATCACCTCGTAACACAGTAACTAGTTCAGGAATTGACTAGCGGCCCAAACCACTCTGACAACAGTTTGTTCCGGATTTTTTAAAATTCTTGAGAGAAATTAGCCCTCCTTTTTCTGTGGTTGTTTATGGTTGCTAAACTGTTAGAAGGTAGCTTATAGTACCTGGAGGCCATATTAAGGAGATAATCTGCCTGAGAATAGCATCATCATAGAGGAAAATTAGACCTGAGAGAGAGTGCAAGACCAAGTCTTGATGTCAGTATTTTTTTTTTTTTTTGAGTTGGAGTCTCACTCTGTCACCCAGACTGGAGTGCAGTGGCTGCTCCCGGCCACCGCAGCCTTGACCTGCTGGGCTCTGGCGATCCTTCCGCCTCAGCCTTCCAAGTAGCTGGAACTACTACCACGCCCAGCTAATTTTTTTAATTTTTTGTAGAGATGAGGTCTTGCCAAGTTGCCCAGGCAGGTCTTGAACCTGCAGGCTCAGGCAACAGTCTGTTTTGACGAAAGTACCAAGCCCATGAATCCAGCCAGGCTTTTCTGGAATTGTGAGCTAATACCCAAGTCAGTGTGAGTTGAATTTTTGTCAGTCTTAATGAATACAGATGTAGTTCAGAGGATGTAGTAATGCACTGGAAGAAAGGGATGTTGGTAAGGTGGATTGAAAGGGAGAAGGAATGGACTAGATAGAGAAGAGTCTAGGGGACTGGAAGAGGGTCTCTAAGGCTTGGGAAGAATAAAGAAGTAGAAATAAGAGCCATGAGAGACAACATCAAGGGAGAGAAAAATGGATTCATGCAAGGGTCAGGAACATTGACTATTATTTCATTAGAGGTTTCACAAATTAAGAGGATTCCAGATAAAAGTATGATGTGCCTAGAAAACCTAAGAGAAACAATGTAAAAAGTCCTAGAATTAATGAGTGAGCTCAGCAAAGTGGTTGAATACAAGATAAATACATAAAACAATATTTGCCTATTAATTTTCTAACAGCAAATGGGAAGACCTCATCTATATAGGCAATGAAATATCTGGCACTGACATTAAAAAGAAATGCATAAGAGCCTTATTTTTAAAAATACAAAACTTTACTAAGAGAAATTTATATGGAAATATAAACAACCATGAATAGCCAAAACAATACTTACCAAAAGAAACAAAGCAGGCGGTATCACACTTCCAAACTTCAAACTTTACTATAAGCCTACAGTAATCAAAACAGCCTGGTATTGGTACAAGAACGGGCATACAAATGGGACACGATGGAAAACAGGCTAGAGATTCCAGAAGCAAAACTTCAATTTCTCAAGCAACTCATCTTTGACAAAGCCTCCAACAATAACTACTGGGGAGAGGAGGACCTATTCAGTAAATGGTGCTGGGAAAACTGGCTGGTCACATGCAGAAGATTGAAACAGGACCCCTACCTATCACCATACACAAAAATCAACTCTAAATGGATCAAAGACCTAAACATAAAACCTCAAACTATAAGAACCTTAGAAAATGCAGGAGACGCCCTTATGGAAATTGGAACCATTAACCAATTCCTGATCAAAACCCCAAGTGCCCATGCCATAAGAGATAAGATAGACAGGTGGGACCTCATCAAACTGAAAAGCTTCTGCAAAGCAAAAGAAACCATCGAGAGAGTGGGGAGACTGCCCACAGAATGGAAATAAATATTTGCCAACTGTATATTTGACAAAGGCCTAACTCTAGGATCTACAAGGAACTCAAACATGCCAAAATGAAAAAAACAAATAGCCCATTAAAAAATGGACAAAAGACATGAATAGACACTTCTCAAAAGAAGATATACAGGCAGCCAACAGACACGTGAAAAAGTGCCCAGCCTCACTCATCATCAGAGAAAGGCAAATCAAAACCTCATTGAAATACCACTTAACCCCAGTAAGAACGGCCATCATTAATAAAACAAACAACAACAGATGCTGGCAAGGATATGGAGGAAAAGGAACGCCTCTACATTGCAGGTGGGATTGCAAACTAGCACAACCTCTTTGAAAAACAGTGTGGTGATTTCTGAAAGAACTACAAATTGACCTTCCATATGACCCAGCAATCCTCCTATTGGGAATCTACCTGGAGGAATTCAAATCATTTCACAAAAAAGATACCTGTACACACATGTTTATTGCAACACACATGTTTATAACCACAGTAGCAAAAACATGGAACCAATTGTGCTTCTCATCAAAACTGGACTGGATTGAAAAAATGTGATACAAAGACACAATGGAATATTATGCAGCCAAAAAGAAAGATAAACATATGGACATTGCAGCGACTCAGATGGATTTAGATTCTATCATACTCAATGATCAATCACAGAAACAGAAAACTGAGTACCACATGTTCTCACTCATAAGTGAACCTTGAACAATTATCATAATACTATAAGAAAGGGATTGGCAGTAGTGGGAAACTGCCAGGGGAGTGGGGGGCACACCTCAGCAACAAGGGTACCTGCATAGTGAACATTTGTATACCTAACCCCACATCTTTAAAATTAAAAATTAAAAAAAATACAAAACTTTACTAAGAGAGATAAAAGATGGCTTCAGTATTCCCAGTGGAAAGACCTAATGTTATAACAATAACAATTATCCTCCAGTTAATATTTACATAACTGTAATGCAATTCCAATTCATAGGTCAATACATTTTTTTTTTTTTTTTGAGTTGGAGTCTCACTCTGTCGCTCAGACTGGAGTGCAGTGGCCACTCCCGGCCACCGCAGCCTCGACCTGCTGGGCTCAAGCGATCCTTCCACCTCAGCCTTCCAAGTAGCTGGAACTACAGGCACACGCTACCACGCCCAGCTAATTTTTGATTTATTGTAGAGATAAGGTCTCGCCAAGTTGCCCAGGTGGGTCTCGAACCCATGGGCTCAGGCAATCCACTCACCTCAGCCTCCCAAATTGTGGTCAATACATTTTTGAAAATTGGCAAAATATTATCAGTTTTTGAAAAAGAATAAATGAATGATAGTAGCTAAGAAAAAAAGAATGCGCTTGAAGGGAATTTGTCCTACTAACGTATTAAAATACATACTAGAGCTATAATAGTGCTATAATTTTTAATATGGCTGCATAACTCAGAATATGTTAAAAACCATAGAGCTATACAACTTAAAGTGGTGAACTGTATGGTGTGCCAATTGGACACTGACTGTAACTAATGAGAGGCTGATATGGAATGATAGATCCTAATCCAGGATGAGGCAGGCACTAGATGCCCTTTTTTGTCTGGATGGTGTGAACAGAGAGCTTGAGGTACAGAAAGGCCAGAGAGGTTAGGTAGGATGTCCATATGCAGTCATTTGTGTACCCTTCAACGAATATTCTTGAGGGCCTACAATCAAAGGTCTGACCTCAGAAAGCTCACAAACCAGTAGGACCAGGACTATGGTGAGGCAAAAGAGATATTTGCCTTGGGCCATTAAAAAAACAAAAACAAAACAACTCAATAATTGTGTTTGTCAGCTTGGGCTGTCATAACAAAATATCACAAACCGGGTGACTTAAAACACGGAAATTGGTTTTCTCAGACTCCAATTTTGGAGACTGGAAAGTTCAAGATCAGGGTACTGACTGATTTCGTTTCTGATGAGGGCTCTCTTACTGGCTTACAGACAGTCACCTTGCTGGGTCTTCACATGGCCTTTCCTAGTACATGCATTGGAGTGGGGGAGAGAAACCAAGAGAGGGAGAAGGGAGAGAAGGAGAAAGTATGTATATCTGAGTTCTCTGGTGCCTTTTCTAATAAGGACACTAATCCTATTGGATCAAGGCCTCACTCTTAGGTTCTCAACCTTAATTACCTCCTTATAGGCCCAGTCTCCAAATACAGTCACATTGTGAACTGAAGCTTCAACATATGAATAGGGGAAACAATTGAAGATAAATAATATTTTATGCAACGTTTTTAAAAAGGAAAATTAATGCAACAAAATCCCTGA
Organism: Tarsius wallacei; assembly: GCA_963574415.1. Lineage (NCBI taxonomy): Eukaryota > Metazoa > Chordata > Mammalia > Primates > Tarsiidae > Tarsius > Tarsius wallacei. Next base: position 19,636 of record CAUYQG010092927.1, read on the forward strand.
TGAGATACTCTCAAGAAAGTGAAAAGGCAACCCTCTTCCAGAAGAAATTGTGCAAATCATGAAAGAGACTTGAATCCAGAACATTTAAAGAATGCTTACAACCAATAATAAAAAGGAAAATAACCTGATTTAAAAAAAAAACAAAACCAAAGGATTTTCCAAGGAAGATACATAAAGATGACAGTAAGCACATGAAAAGGTGCTCAGTACCATTAGTCATCACAGAAATACAAATCAAAACCACAGTATACTACTTCATACCCATAAGAAGGTTAAAATTTAAAAAAAAAGGCAGAGAATAACAAATGTTGGTTAGGACAGAGAAAAATTAGAACCTTTGTACACTGCTGTTAGGAATGTAAAATGGTGCAGCCACTCTGGAAAAGAGTCTGGCAGCATCTCAAATAATTAAACATAGATTTACCACAGGACCCAGCAATTCCACTCCCAACTATATCCCCTAGAGAAATAAAAACCTTTCTACATAAAAAATTATACATGAATGTTTACAGCAGCATCAGTCATTATAGCCAAAAAGTGGAAACTACCAGTTGTCCACCAAATGACACATGGATAAATGTAGCATATTGGCCAGGCGGGGTGGCTCAAGCCTGTAATCTCAGTACTTTGGGAGGCTGAAGTGAGAGGACTGTTCAAGATCAACCTGGACAACTTGGTGAGACCTCATCTCAACAATAAAAAATAAATAAATAAGCTGGGCACAGTAACACATGCCTGTAGTTCCAGCTACTTGGAAATCTGACATGGAAGGATCACCTGAGCCCAGCAGGTCGAGGCTGTGGTGGCCATGAGCATGCCACTGCACTTCAGCCTGGGCAACAGAGTGAGATTCCAACTCCAAAAAAAAAAAGAGTAACATATTCACATAATGTGGAGACAGAAGGTAGAAGGACAAAGACATAGAAATAAGAGACATGAGAGACAATAGCAAAGAAGAGCAAAATGGGTTCACACAAGGGTTGGGAATACTGCCTACTGTTTCACTTAGAGGCTTTACAAATCAAGGGGATTCCAGATGAAAGGATGATGTCCCTAGAAAACCTAAGAGAAATAATGTAAAAACCCCTAGAATTAATTAGTGAGCTCAGCAAAGTGGCTGAATACAAGATAAATACACAAAACAGTATGTGCCCTTTGATCTTCTAAAAGAAAATGGGAAGAAGAAAGTGCATGAGTGGTTGCCAGGGACTGAAAGGGAAATGACTGCTAATGCATATAGGGTTTCTTTTGGAGGTAACAAAAATGTTCCAGAGTTGGTGATAGTTGCATAACTTTGTGAATATACTAAAACCACTGAATTATACATATTAAAAAGGCAAATTTTATGGTATGTGAGTTATGCTCAATAAAGCTTTTATTTAAAAAACAACACACAATTACATAGAAGAAAAAAATTGATCACAAAATTAAAAAGAATGCTAAATATAAGAATAGAAAAAAAATGAAACAAGGGCCAAGAAACACATCCTGCTGAAAAGCAGGAGGAAGTCTGAGGGTGTGAAAAGTATAGATGCTTCAGTTGTGCTGTCAACGGATTCAGTCCTGGGTTTACTAATTGCTCAGCCTCTGTGACCTCACTTTCTCATCTTCAAAAATGTGGGTAATAGAATCTATTTTTCTGGGTTGGCAGGAGGGCTTGTGAGGTCACTCATACAGGTGCTCCTTGGCTTATGTTGAGGTCATAGCCCAGTAAACCCATCATAAGCAAAAATGTAAGTCAAAGTGCATTTGGCGAGACCTCATCTCTTCAATAAATCAAAAATTAGCCGGGCATGGTAGTGCACACCTATAGTTCCAGCTACTTGGAAGGCTGAGGTGGAAGGATCACCGGAGCCCAGCAGGTTGAGGCTGCAGTGAGCCGTGATCATGCTATTGCACTGCAGTGGGACAGAGTGAGACCATGACTTCTAAACATTTGAAGAGACGTTCATCCATAGTTATTGTTAAAACAATGAATTATCATTTTTATCCATTTGATTGGCAAAGCTTTTTTTGGTTTAGTTTTGTTTTTTGGGTAAGAGTTTCACTCCGTTGCCCAGGCTGGAGTGCAGTAGCATGCTTATGCTACCACAGCCTTGATCTGCTGGGATCAGGTCATCCTTCTGCCTCAGCCTTCCAAGTAGCTGGAACTATAGGTGTGCACTACCATGCCTGGCTTATTTTCTGATTTATTGTAGAGACAAGGTCTCACTAAGTTGCCCAGGTTGGTCTCTAACCCCTGAGTTTAGGCAATTCTCTTGCCTCGGCCTCCCAAAGTGCTGGAATTACAGGCTTGAGCCACCATACCTGGCAGCAAAGATTTTTTAACGTACAAATACCTATTGTAGGTGAAACTATGGAGACGCTGGCATGCCCATGTACTGTCAATAGGAGTAGAAATTCGTACAACTTCTTTGAAGGGTGAATTGGCAGTAAGGTTCAAATTTTCAAACTACATGTCCTTTCATCTGTTAATTTCACTTCTAAGAATACTTCCTACAGATGCACTCACATCTGTGTGCAAAAAGTATGTATAAGAATGTTCGGGCCAGACATGGTGGTTCACACCTATAATCCCAGCACTTTGGGAGGCCGAGGTGAGAAGATTGCCTGAGCCCAGGGGTTCAAGACCAGCCTGAACATTTTGGTGAGACCTCATCTCTACAATAAATCAAAAAATTAGCAGGGCGTGTTAGCGCATACCTGTAGTGCCAGCTACTTGGAAGGCTGAGGCGGAAGGATCACCTGAGCCCAGCAGGTCAAGGCTGTAGTGATCCTGAGCATACCACTGCACTCCAGGTGGGGCAACAGAGTGAGACCCAGTCTCAAAAAAAAAAAAGAAAAAGAAAAAAATGTTCACTGCAGTGCTTTTATGTGATCACCAAAAAAAGACCCTGGAAAGATATACAAATAAAGTCAGATGCACAAGGTTGGGGTCTGGGGGTGAGGACTTCTCAATGTATTCCTGTTTCTACTATTTTGATTTTTGAATTTTTGAATATACAGGAATACCTTGGAGATAGTGTGGGCTCTGATGCAGACCACGAGAATAAAGTGAATATTGCAGTAAAGAAAGTTACACAGGCTGGGCTCGGTGGCTCAGCCTGTAATCCCGCGCTTTGGGAGGCCAAGGTGAGTGGACTGCCTGAGCCCGTGGGTTCGAGACTCGCCTGGGCAACTTGACAAGACCTCATCTGTACAATAAATAAATAAAAAAAATTAGCCAGGCAAGGTAGCGCGCACCTGTAGTTCCAGCTACTTGGAAGGCTGAGGCGGAAGGATTGCCGGAGCCCAGCAGGTCGAGGCTGCAATGGCCGGAGCGGCCACTGCACTCCAGTCTGGGCAACAGAGTGAGACTTCAACTCAAAAAAAAAAAAGAAAGTTACACAAATTTTTTGACTTCCCAGTGCATGTAAAAATTATGTTCATACTATACCAATGTCCATACCTTAATTTTAAAATGATTGCTGTATTGCTAAAAATTGCTAATGATTATCTGAGCCTTCAGCAAGTCATCATCTTTTTGCTGGTGGAGGGTTTTGTCTTAGCGTTGATGGCTGCTGACTGATCAGGGTTGTGGTTGAAGTTTGGGGTGGCTGCAGCAATTTCTTAAAATAACACAGCGATGAAGTATGCCACATCAATTGACTCTTCATTTCATGGAAGGTTTTTCTGTAGCATGGGATGCTGTTTGATAGCATTTTACCCACAGTAGAACTTCTTTCAAAATTGGACTCAATCCTCTCAAACCTTGCCACTGCTTTATCAACTAAGTTTATGCAATATTCTAAGTCCTTTGTCATCATTTCAAGATGTTCACAGCATCTTCACCAGGAGTAGTTTCCATCTTAAGAAATCACTTTATTTGTTTATTCATAAAAAGCAACTCTTCATCCGTTAAAAGTTTTACCATGAGATTGCAACAATTCAGTTACATCTTCAGGCTCTCTTGCTATTTCTACCATATCTGCGGTTACTTCCTCCACTAAAGTCTTGAACCCCTCAAAGTCATCTGGAGGGTTGACATCAACTTCTTCCAAATTCCTGTTAATGTTGATATTTTGACCTCTTTCCATGAATCATGATTGTCCTTAATAGTATCTAGAATGGTGAATATTTTCCAGAAGTTTCTCTCTACCCCACCCCTACCCCCAACCCCGCCCCTACCCCTCCCTCCCTTCTCTCTCTCTCTCTCTCTCTCTCTCTCTTTCTCTTCATTAGAGGGTCTCACTATATTGTGCAGGCTGGTTTTGAACTCTTAGCTCAAGCGATCCTACTACCTCAGCCTCCCAAAGTGCTGGAATTACAGTCATGAGACACCATGCCAGTCCAAAGGTTTTCAACTTACTTTG
>CAUYQG010092930.1:0-19734 GCA_963574415.1 Tarsius wallacei
AATGTAACATTATATTCATTGCATGTTAAGAAATGAAAAGAAAAAAAAGAATGGAAACTTGGACTTTTTTTTTTTTGAGTTGGAGTCTCACTCTGTCGCCCAGACTGGAGTGCAGTGGCCGCTCCCGGCCACCACAGCCTCGACCTGCTGGGCTCCGGCTATCCTTCCACCTCAGCCTTCCAAGTAGCTGGAACTACAGGCGTGCCCTACCATGCCTGGCTGATTTTTGATTTATCGTAGAGATGAGGTCTCGCCAAGTTGCCCAGGGGGGTCTCGAACCCGCGGGCTCAGGCAATCCACTCACCTCAACTTCCCCAGGCGAGGGATTACAGGCTGAGCCACTGAGCCCGGCTGAAACTTGGACTTTTGATTGAATGACTTACCAAAACACTAGCTTATGATTTTATCTGAGCTTCACTGTAAAAAGTTCTTACTGTCTCTACAAAGCCTAGAGGAAGTCACTGAACTAGAAAAGCTGGATATCATTTCTGACTAATCTATTAGTCATCCTAATAATAGGAAATTATTTAGTTCCTATTTTTTATAATAGTCCATCTTGAACAATAAAATCATGTAGCCCACTCAGAGATATTTCAGGAAAATTGAGGTGATGCTTTGAAAAAAATATATACTTGAAAGCGGGCACAGTAAATGTTTTACATTTTGCTATTGTGTTATCACTCATTTCTCAACATGTAGGTGGGAAAATTAGCAGAAAATGACCTTGAAGGTTTATAGTTAGGGTGATTAGGTCTGGAGCATTGCCATTTGCTAAAATAAGAAATATAAGTATTAGGATTGATGTTTTCTCTTTCTTTTCAGGGAGAATAAGCAGAGAACATAAAACTGGTTTGGTTTGAGAGGGTTGAACTTACAGAAAAACACCTGAAAGTTATTCATATAGAACTGATGATGCTATACTACAGGAAAAAAATACCTAAAAAGAATGTACAGTAAGGAGAAGGGATCTAAAGACAAATCTAAGTGCATTTCTCTACTACCAGCAGTCAGAAAGGAGAAAAGTCAAACGAAAGTGGCAGAGAACAAGCAGGTTAATAAATAGAAAGATGAGAATGATGCATCATCAAGAAAGGAAAAAGGGAAGACATCCAGGAAGTAGTTAATGGTGCCAGATGCTACAAGAGAGGACAAGAAATGAGACAAGGACACTGACTCTGCAGCTAAAAGGACACCAGTAACCTTTGAAAGCAATTTGAGTGGAATAGGAAGGGAGGCGGTAGAGTCAGATCATAAACCAGATTCTAAGAAGATGAGTCACTAGTGAGTTGAGAGATGATGCATAAAGACTCAACAAGTTTAGACAACTCTATAAAGAAACTCAGTAAGAAAAAGAAGAAAAGTGGATGTCAGTTGGAGAACTCAGCACAGAAGAAAAGCTTGTGGAACAGTAGAGGTTGTGCCACTATAGAATGGTGGAAATGTGTTGTTGTTTATTTTTCCACTAAGGGGCTACAGGAGTCAGTGGAGAGGGAAAGAAGGATGAATCATTAAAGTAGGGATAATGGATGGAACTGTATGTCAGCAAGTTGGGAAGAGATTCGAAAAGAGTGTTAGAGAGGTTGGCCTTGACAGGAAGGTGAACCAAACACTTCCTGAGAAAGAGTGAAGAAGGGTCTCAGCCAGTGAGGTCACTCTCCCGAGTATCACCTTCAGTTCAGTCAGCCTTATTGTCTGGGAGGTGCATGGCCTTGAGTCCCCACTCCTTTTTGTGTTCCTTTTTATATACTGTAACTTATTTGCTTGCGTTATAGTCATATCTCAGCTGAATTTTGTGAGGGCAGGGAACATGTTTAACCCAGGCATGTGTTGCTTAGGCTGTGATCGAATGCATTTCAGTACCCTCCAAGGCCGGTGCTGTCAGGGGAAGGGTTTCCCAGCCCCGCCTGCCTATCTGCTGTAGCACAAGGCTGAAGGCTAAATAGCAAACTAGGTGAGCCTCAAAAGCTGTTTTCAAACAAATAATCTACAATTTCAAAGGAACGTGGCAGATTATTATATGTCAGACATTATTCCCCCCTTTGGTCTTTTTCTGATTAAGAAATTTACAATAAAACAAAACATTCATAAACGGATACTTCCAAAGCCAGATAAAAAAATTTTAACCATAATTCACTGTAGTAAGTAGAAGCATTTGACTAAAACGTAATTCTGAAAAGACAAAAATTTGCAAAGCAAATAGTTGCTAACTGCTATGGATTATACCACTGTTTATGTCAAACAAATGCAATCAGATTATGTCATTTTTTGTGTGTTCCACACTAATTTGTGTATTCCACAAATTCTTCTATTCGAATAGTTGAATTTTCAGATTCTTATATAGCAAAAATAACTCTAAGCAAAGTTAAGAACTAAATGTATTTGCTTTTCATTTAGAAAACATAGTGAGTATATTACTATTTGTTTTATGGGTACTATTTATTTTTCCTGTGAGTTGTAAGCTTGTTCAAGTTTTACTGCAAGGATAATTTCACAGTTGGATATATTTATCATGCCTTGATTTTTAAAAACTTGGCTAAAAGCACAATTTTATATATAAATACTTACAGAAGGGGTTTCAAGAGTAGTGGGCTTAGTGCTAATGTTGAATGGCTTCAGGAATCACTAACTGTGTGATCAGATACAAGTTACTGTAAACTGCAGTTATCTTATTTGTAAATTGGGTTCCATAAATTACTTTCCTGAAAAGATTTGTAAGAGATTTAGATTAGGTGAAACATATAACGCATGCAAAGAGTCTGGCACATGTTAAAGCTTTATTAAATGTTAGCTAAATCTGGCATCCAAATTCATAGGTTCACAAAATCTCTGCAGCCCACCCACAGTAGCCCTCCAGAGTTCGGAGCTCCTGGCCTATACTACACAGATTGGTGAAGTACTAGGAAAGATGAGAGAAATCAGTTGGAACATACATTTTACCTTGCTTAAGGTGAGTAATAGAAGCCTTTTAAAGAAAATTAGGATTTAGTCCCTCAGTGTGAGTGGAAGAGGCAATTTGGTTGCCACCTAGATAGAGAGATTCAATGAGAAGAGAGATGTAGATAGTAGACAAAATTGTTGATGAAAATATAATCGAGGGTGGGGGACACAGCCTCAATAAGGATAACTGATCTCACACCAGGAAAAGTGAATACCAAAGGGAGGCCCAAACTTTACCTGTACAATGTCCACTTGTATACCTAATCCTGAATTGTATCTCTTTAAAATAAAATATATAAAAAAAAGAATAATTAAGAGTTGGCATCTAATTGAGGACTCAGCAATAGCTTTTATTCATGGACTCTTGCCAGTCTGTCCTGTATGAGGATTTACTGATAAATGGATTAAACTCTTTATATTTTTTATGACTGTTGCAGAGAAGTCAGTGATTTTCTATTAAAATATTATGTACTTGAGTTTGTGACTCATACAGCTAAATTAATGAAAGGACTACAAAAGCCTCTATAGCTTAATTCTATATTCAGGATCCCTCAATTTTTTAAAAAAAAATTATAAAGTAAATATCTTAACTTGCAGTTTTATAACCCCAATTATTTCACTCTAAGTTTTTATTTTTTTACCATATTAAAAACAATCTGCCCCAAAGCCTTTGGTTTGTACAGAATAAAGCAGGGCACATATTTCTGTGTAAGAAAACTTAATATTGACTTGTATGTGTTTAATCATGGTTTTAGAGTTTTTTTCAGAAATAAATACTTGTTATTTATGCCCATTTTATAGATGAGAAAATTGAGATTCAGTGTTTAAATAATTCTCCTCAAGTCTTTGATTCTATAGGAACTTTTACCTATTATTTTCAGCAGTTTTCTCCATGGATTTTAACTACTTTGCCAAAAACCTAATCTTCTCACTAAACTTGGTCACTAATGAAAGACAGAAATTCTGTTATTCATCATTATTCCTCCAGAGCTTGGCACTTCTTTGTGTGTACTCAATATATGCTTATTATGTGAAGGAATGGGCAAACAGTCAAATGAAAGTATTAAAAAAATAAAAAGGGAGACTCAGTCTCTACCCAAATTCCTGAGACGCACAATAGCATTATAGTTTGATGTTGGGACTCCAGAGCTAGCCTTCCTTGGTTCAAATACTAGCCCAACTTCATATTAGTCAGTGACCTTGACAATGACATGATCTATCTCCTAGTGTTGTTAGGAGAATTAAATGAGTTAGTGTATTTAATTGCCTGGAGCAGTGCCTATGCACAGTTTAATTTTGCTTTGCAAATTTAAGCCCCAAGGATTATGTAATTGGGACATAAATATTTAAATTTTAGACTAAAATAAAAATTAGAATTAATTTTAAAATTCTTAGAATATAATTTGACATTGAATAGAACAAAGCAAAATATTATAAACTTTAGTGCATCACTATGTATTTGGTAATCCTGAAGACTGCCACTAAATTTGCATTGTCGTTTGAGCATAAAATATGTTAGTGCACACTAGCACTGAAGTTTTATAAGAGTATAGAATTCACCATTTCTTTCATATTTTACTTTCTTTCATTGTCAAATAAGCATTCAATTAGAAAAATGCAGTTTTTAATTAGTATGCAGCAGACATGATGCTGCTAGGCTAAACCGTGTTGTTAAATATAGTCCAAAGTTTAGATTAATAGACTGAATATCAGAATTCACTTATTGTGCTGTTGAAGAGTAAACATTTCAAAATGAATTAATTATGAAAATTATCCACTGTGACTTTTTTCTTAAGAATGATTTCATCCTGCTACCAGTAATTTCCATATTCTAATTGATAAAATCAGAATTGCAGAGTGGAGAAGCAGCAGAAGAAATCATGCATTTTTGTCATTCCCAGAATGCAAATGCATCATGGTGGAGTTTGTTTCTTGAGTGCAACACCTGTTGTGCCAAGTGAATCAATCAGCAGCAATACCAGGAGTGGCCAATATGGCCCTGTCAGCTACCAGAGCCCAGAGGAGAAGAGGCTGTTTTTTTTGTTTGTTTGTTTGTTTGTTTGTTTGTTTTTTAAAGAAAGCTGTCCAACATTGCTTCTAGTCTCAGTTTCACAACACGTTGTTCCTCATGGGAATAAGAAAGGAATCCAGAGTGGTGTGAAGTGGAAAGCCTTTTGGCTTTATTTGAATTGTGTGTTTAGAAACCAGTGTAGCAGAGCAGCATGGGCTGGTGGTAAGCATGAGGCAACCCGTAGTTTTATGAAACCATTTTCTGATTCATTAAAACGTGTGCTAAGGAAAAAAGAAGTGTTCCTTGCCTTAGGTTTTAGGCTCAGAGGCAATTTTTATCGTCTTAAACTAAAAATAAACAGATACCTTAGCACACTTTTAAAATAAAAAACTGCCCGAAGAACTTACTGCTCTATTCTTTTCTGAGACTGATTGCACTTAGCGCCCTTCACAGTTTTCAAGTGCCACAAACAGCACTAAATTGTTTTAAGACAGTTGCCTTTTTATCAAATATCTTGCCCAGTGTCTGCTCTTAAAATAAACAACTGAATTCTATAATGTGCTACAGAAGTGAGGAAGCTTCTTAGTAATCCAGGTTTGCCTGACAAAGTACAACCTTAAAAATGTCCTGGTTTTGGTTATACATACCTCGTTCCCTACCCTGCCCCCTTTTTCTATAATTCAAATGTTCATGATAATCTTGTTTAGAAGTTGAGCCCTCTGACAGGGCATCTGTCTTGCAGTGTATACTACCTGGCAAATAGGAATGAGTCATATGTCTTAAAATAGTGTAACTGTACCTTCAGATCTTTCACTTCATTAGAAATGATTTTATTTCTCAAAATAATAAAAGTACTTTTGTTCTCTATTCCTGAGAGAGTGTGTGTGTACATGTGTGTGAGTGTGTGTATGCTCTTATGGTTCCTCAAGTATCTCTTATTGCAGAGCCATCTGTTTCCCTGGTACTATTGCCATGCTTACCATCACAAATGTCATGGGGACTGTGGTAGGGATGCAATCTGTGGAATGAGCAGACCTAATTCTAAACCCCAGATTCACCAGTTTCTTACTTTCTTTCCTTCTTCTTCTTCTTTTGTTTTGAGTTGTGGGTATCATTCTGTCACCCAGACTGGAGTTCAATGACATGGCCATGACTCACTGCAGTCTCAACCTTTTGGGCTTAGTTAATCCTTCTGCCTTAGCCTCCCAAGTATCTGGGACTACAGACGCACACTACTGTGCCTAGCTAATTTTTTAATATTTTGTAGAGATGAAGTCTCACTATGTTGCCCACACTGGTCTCGAACTCCTGGGCTGAAGTGATCCTCCCGTCTCAGCCTCCCAAAGTGCTAGGATTACAGGTGTGAGCCGGCAACCGTTTTCTGTTGATGTGACCTTTGGGCTTCACTTTCCTCATTTCTAAACAGAATGTGCAGTCCTGAATTAAAAAGCATGCTGTGCCCATCTCTCCAGGCTGCTGGGAGAATGTGATTGTGGAGAGCCCTATATTGTTCTTAGCCCTTAGAAGACTTCAGGAATGGTAATTGTGGTTAGTGATATTATTATCTGTGATTCTAAATAAGGTAATAGCATCTGCCTTGATTACTTCAAATGGCTTTTGTGAGTTATATAGAAAATGTGTTATGTGAACAGAAACAGTGGTGGTAGTTTTCTCAATGTTTCTTGGTACTAGGTTCCATCCCTGGGAGTGAGTCTGGTAGAAGCAGAGATATTGGCCAGAGGATATGTGTGGGAAGAAATGGTTATACATTGTTTTGTTTCAGTAATTTCAGATAATCAAGTTTCTGAGGAAATGTGTGTGTTTTATGGGGAGGTAAGGAGGAGCAGGTATGTAGACACCTATGTTAGAGAAGTTGAATCTCAGATGCTCGGTCTTTCATTTTCCCATCTTATTCTTGCTTCCTGGTTACCACTCCTACAGGACACTGGCTGCAGACTGACCTGTGAGTAAGTGAGGTTACTGATTAGGAAAATCTGAGCTTCAGTGAGATGACATCAAATGATCAAAGTAGAAGCTGTAAAGAATTAGAAATAATGTTGGCTCATGGAGTGTGTCATCAGTGTGTCAGGATATAGATGGTGGCAGAAGAAGAAAGAGAATTCATATGGAAATGAGAATTATGGGATCTGAGGGGTCCATGGAATGGAAAACACAAGTTCAAAGTGAAGGCAGAGGGGTGTGTGTGTGTGTGTGTGTGTGTGTGTGTGTGTGTTGTGTAAATTAAAGAATTAGTATGCTTGTAGACTGTATTTAGGGAAAAAAAGGATTTGTCAACTTTGGACTACTAAATTTCATATATTACATCAATGAGGATAGCTTCTCGCATCCCATGAAGAGTCAAGTGTGAATGAAGGAAGAATTATTAAGCTTAAAAGACATCTTGTGATTTAAGAAGCTCTGAAGCTACATAAAACTTTTTTCAGTACTTATAACTATGTAATTATTTTTTATTACTGGTATATTTTATTAAAGGTATTATTTATTTGTTTATATTTATAGATAAATGTGTTGATGAAGATAGTGACAGTAGTGGTAAGTCACTGGCTTCTTAGGAATTGTATAGCCCTGATTTATGAAACAAAAAAGACAGAGTAAGTGATTAAAGGGAAAGCAAGTAGAGTAGAAAATTACCTTTTGGGATTTAAATGGCTCATTAGGATAAAGGATGGAAAAAAGAGAACAAAATATACTTGGAAAAAATATGTACTTCATTCACTTTTAAATATCCAAGTTCAATTAGTTTTCTCCTTAAATAGGTCTATTTACTTTGCTCTTAAGGAGAAAGAATTGAGATACCCAACTGGTAGCATTCTGTTTTTCATTTTCACTCTTATTCATAGTGATAGAACATACTTTGCTTCTTTTCTCATTATGGATTGCACAAGAAAGCACTAGTTTAGCCACCTTTTCCACCAAAGGAACTGAGTGATTCATATCAGTTAGTCTCTGAATAAAAGTATAATCTAGTTTTTACAAAGAACCGAGTACCACATGTTCTCACTCATAAGCGGATCCTGAACATTTACCATAATGCTATAAGAAAGGGGTTGGCAGTAACTGGAAACTGTCAGGGGAGGGAGGGAGAGGGCACATAATATCAGTAAGGGTACCTGATCTCAAACCAGGGTAAGTGGGGGCTTAAGGGAGACCCAAACTTTACCTGTACAATGACCACTTGTATACCTAATCCTGAGTTGTACCCCACATCTTTAAAAAAAAAAGTGTACTCTAGTTTTTAAACTAATAAGTACACATGTTATAGAAAGATACCAACTGCTTAAAAGTACATTAACAAATGTATTTGATTAATTTCCCTTGAAGGAGGAACAATTTGACTCTTTCAAACATTAGATTTACTACTTCTGAACAATGACTAATTATTCTTCTGAAAATTAAAACCTTGTATCCCAAGAATAATAATTTAAGCTTGTACATCTGTTCTGTGATTTGAATTTAACTACATGTATAAGCAAGAAATGATTTTTGTTTCCTTCTTTGCTGACATTAGCAGGAACTATATATATGTTGACCTAGGCAGGCCAGGACAAATTACATTGTAAGTTTCAAGTCTTTTGATTTCCAAAATGGAATTCTAGCTGATTTGCTTACCAACAGATTTCTGAACTAAATTAAAAAAAAAAAAAAACTTAAGAAAATTATTCTCACATTATTTTTATTTAAAATATTATTCATGTCAAAAATTTCAGTTATTAATTATCAAGAGAAGCTTAGCTGGTTCCTGACTATTTAGGTGGGAGGGAGCCAGTGGTATGCTGCTCTCTGAGAGGGGTTGGGGAAGGGAGAGACACCTTGATTGGTCAGTTTTGCTGATTTCTGTAGTGAAGATAGACCATTATATCAAGTTACCAAAGTGAGGTCATTGAATGTGGAGTTCAGAAGAGATTCCCATTGTCAGCTATTGCCAGCTGGTGTGAGTTGACTTCACCACATGCTCAAGATTTTCATTCTGGGATTTGAGGGGGAGCATGGTGGAAGATAAGAAGTGGTTCTAGGTGTCTCTAGTGAATGCTTGCCTTATGTGAGCATAGGTGCTTCACTCTCCTTCTTTTGTTCAAATAGAAAGTTTCCTCAGTGATTCGTACTGATTTAAAAAGCTAGAAGAGAAGTCAGACCCTAAGTAAATCATCTCTGTTTTACCATGCCTACTTTTACTTCATCCACAGTTAGACTGGCCTCAGGATATAAACCTCAAAGCAGAATAATACACGGACATATTCCCAAGAAGGTATAATCTTCTTGCTTCTTGAAAACATTGGCCTTTTTCCTCTTTGTTCAGCTTCCCCCAGGGTACCTGCTTGTCAAGTCTTCTGTCTATTCTTTTGAGTTTGTCATGGCAACCAAGTACCTTGGCCAGGGCCCTGATGATTTCCAAATGTTTAATTATCCCCAGTTTCCAATATCCTTGTTCTGTCACTTTTTTAGTATCTTTACCCTGACGTGTCTTGAAGAGCTCTCTGTGCTATAGCCAGATTAGTCATCCTGCAGTTAGTTCTCCCTTCCCCCAATAAATCTTTCACAGTAACTTGAAGCAAGGGCAGTTTCCTTCTTATACCAAGCATAACAAGGGCTCCTCATCCATATCCCTCCCACCTAGACAGTCAGGAACCAACTAAGCTAGTTAAGACTAGTGATAGCTGAAAAATATATACTGATCCAATAATTATCCCTGGTAATATTAATACAAATTTTAATTTTTCTTTTCATTAAAAAAAAATCCAATATGAGTAAATTTCTTCCTGCCTATGCTATCTGGGTTATTCACTCATCTGGAATTCCTTTCTCTTCTTCCTGTTACTCTTTCTGTCTTTCCTTTAAGACCCATTCTTTTTATTATCTTCCTTATGAAATCTTCCCTAATTATGCTTTTCTGCTCCCGAGGCCTAGTTAGGAGTTCCTCTTATAGGCTTCTTCGTAGGGCTTCCATGGCACTCTTACTGACCCTCCAGTAAGCACTTCTAGATTTTTTATATCTACTGTCATTTTTCTCACCCAATTTTATTTTGAAAAATTTCAAACCCAACAAAGATTACAATACTAGTGTAATAAATACCCATATGTCAGATGGGTAGATTTGCCGATGGTTAGCATAGTGCCCATTCTCGCTTTCTCATATATATTTTGTCTGACTCTTTGAAGGATACATTGTGCATGCCTGCTTTTTTATTAGTCAACTTTACCCAGATTTTGCTATTCTTAATTATAGATAATAATTTTTTATTTCATCATTTATTTATTCATCATATATTTATTAAACAGCTATTATGTAACAGACACTGAAGCTGAGCCTTGAAGATTTCAAAGTATAGAAAACCTGACTACAGGGCATCATATGTATATGATATAACATATATATGATATGATATAATTATGACTAAATCACATGAGAAATAAAATGTTAACATTGTAAGCAGAGAAAGGTACCCATATACCCAGATTTAGGATAGTTACTATCATCATTCATTCATTCCTTCATCCATTCACCAGCATCTATTGTCTGCTCTGTGTTAGGCACTGCCAGAGACTCTGGGTATACACATTTGAGGCTTTTTACCCTTAAAGAATCCAGTCTCACAGAGGAGACAGAGAAGATTCTGCAAGACAGCAGTGGAATATGATTACTGATGGAGATCCTCAGGGTTCTTTGGAAACAGCCGAGAGGGAGACAGGGGAGTTTTCCTGAGTAGTTCCAGCAATTCTTGGGTAGTAATTTTGAAGGAAGAAGAGTAAACTAGGCAGATAAGAAAAAGAAGGCATAATGAAGCTGAAGCATATTGTATTTCAAGTCAAAGATACATTAAAACAAAACAAAACAAAAACAAAAAACCAAGTTCTTCCATGAGCTGGTAGCAGTTGGTATAATGGGAGTGGCAAATGTGAAGGGCCAGTTATGAGACCAGGGAAGACTCAGATCTAGAGGCTTAGGCCCAGGTTATAGGCAACTTTGTGAGTGGAGCTGAATAGTTTGCAAGCTATGGGAAACCTCTGGATGATTCAGGTGGGATAGTGATAGATACCAGGTTTGTGTTTTATTAACCTTACCCTGAAAAAAGATTGGGGAAAAGATATGACCTTGATAGTTTTTAAATGAGGAGATCAAGTCTTGCTTTACTAGGAACTAACTCAAATATTAAAAGCGATCCAAAGGCAGAATTAGGGAATTAGTGCACATTTAATAAATTAACAAAATTACTGATGCCTCAGCCAATTTCTCTTACCTAAGAATTTTCTTTTCTTTTCTTTTTTTTTTTTTTTTGAGTTGGAGTCTCACTCTGTCACCCAGACTGGAGCGCAGTCCCGGCCACCGCAGCCTCAACCTGCTGGGCTCCGGCGATCCTTCCGCCTCAGCCTTCCAAGTAGCTGGAACTACAGGCGCGCGCTACCATGCCCGGCTATTTTTTGATTTATTGTAGAGATGAGGTCTCCCTTGCCCAGGCGGGTCTCGAACCCGCGGGCTCAGGCAATCCACTCACCTCAGCCTCCCAAAGGCGTGGGGTTACAGGCTGAGCCACCGAGCCCGGCTAGAATTTTATTTTCTTTCACGTATTTTCTCCAAAGAAAATTGATATCTAAATTTTTTTAATGTGTTGCTGTTGACATCTAAAATTAAGGAAAAAAAATGTGTTCTCAGCAGAGAGTTAGTAATTTTTGCAGCTAATCTTGCTGCTTGGTAGAGAGAGACAGAGAAGAAAGGAGTTGCTATAATTAGACACCTGGCTTTGTGAGGGTACTGGATGTCACGTAAAACATTTTATTTCTTGCTGCAAAACTCTTTCTGTTGAGTAAATGAGTAGGAATTAATCAATGACAGCATGACAGTGATTCTGGAGATTTTATAATTGATGTAATGTTTTTGTTTATTGGATCAATTAAGCCTGATTGACTTGCAGATTGCAGCAGCTCTGACAAAGCATCCATTGCTTATAATGTTTCAATTCTCCATGCTCACTGCAGTGCGGATCCATGGGCGGGATCATCCGGCTGCAGAGATCTTGTCAGAGATGGGACTAGCAGGGGTCGCTTGTGCAGATGTTCAAAGTGGTGTGATACAGACTCAGAAAAGTTACCTATCCGTATTCGTGTAGCACACTTTGTTTGCTTTTCACTCCTACAGTCAGCATAGTTCATACTTTAAGGTGAATGCACGGGAAGAGCATATCAGTTTGATTTCTGAAGGGTATCCTGTTATTATCTTTCCACGTCTGGGTTTCTCAGCCTCAGCTCTATCATCATTTTGGACCTGATAAATGTTTGTTGCATGGGGCTGCCCTGTGCATTGGAGGAAACTTAGCAGAATCTCTGGTCTCTACCTGACTATATGCCAGCAGCAGTTATTCCCCAGCCTCCAGTTGGGATAGCCAAACATGTCTCCAGAGATTGCCAAATGTCCCCTGGTGGGCAAAATTGCCCCTTCTTGAGAACTGTGGTTGTAGACATTTAACAGTTAAAATTGAACAAACAGAAATAGTTAAGTTAACCTTCCCATGGGCTAATTGCATTTATTCATTTTAAAATCTATATTGATATTTATATTGAGATTATATCTGTTTATATCAATATAGTTATAATGGTTTTGATACTTTGCTTCATGTTCAAATTTAGAGAATATTTCATAGAATGAAAAAATCTGAAATATCTGTGAAAGTGTCTAAATTAATATGTGTGTGAGGCTTCCATAGTTTTAAAATTAAGGTAGGCAGCTAAACACAGAAATGGGCATCAAAATAAACCAAGTTTTAGGAGAAATATTTAATAGGAGAAATATAATTGACTCTGTAAGAACATCATCAAAGATCATCCTTTTCAGTCATGGGTTTACAATATTTTAATTATACATTTGTTTTAGAATTTCTTTCATTCCTCCCTCCTGCCCAACCTCCCTCCCTCCCTCTGTCCTTCTGTCCCTCCTTTCATTTCTCAAGTGCTGACTATATGCCAGGCATTGTGGAGCTAAGATAGTAGCTTTTACTATGTGGTTTCACTCAGTCTGTAAAACAGTCTCCTGAAGCAGGTATTGGTAGTTTCATTTTAGAGATGAGAAAACTGAGAATTAAATGTTTGAATTTAGAGGTCATACAGTCAGTTCATACTGGGACCAGAGACTGAGCCTCAGTGTTACAGCTATGTCCTTGTTTCATATGTTCAAAAAGCACCTTCATTGTACCAGGAAGTTTTTAGAAGAAAAAATATCAGTTCCTGCCCATTTGTAAATAATAGTCTTTATCAGATCTCCTCCTTCACATTCCATTCTTTTTCATACTCTTTTGAAGCAAATTAATACTGAGATTGACCCATCACACAGCTGATAGCCCCAGGGAACATAACCTGTGTTGGTTCGGTAGTCATGTTCCATCAAAGCCTATTAAAAAAAAAAAATCATATTGGTCAGGTGTATTTTTTTTGTTCCTACAATATATTTTAAATTCAAAAGATGTTCCTTTTTATTTAATTTGATCACTTAACCTATACAGTGGAGACTATAGTAACAGTCTCTAGCTCGTACCTTAAGTGATAACATCTTTGTTCAGCAGTACCCACATCTTTTATGTTTAAAACTCCTAAGACAAGAGATATCTATACACAATGTAACTATAGTGTGACTTACAATAACTTTGTGTTTTTGTTATCTCAGCGCAGAGACAGTGTTCCCTTTGTAATGGCTAGTAAAACACTGCAGTTTTACACATCCAGCATATGTATGGCATGGTGGAGATCAGGAAGGATAAATTCTCTACATGCCTGTCATCACTTCAGAGATCCACCTCAATCACAAAGGTGTGGAAGTTGGAACCTATCTGTCAGCCCAGATGCTATGTTAATCAGATTTGTCTTTTGGATTGTACCCCAAAAAAGCCATACTTGTGTTACGTATTTATGGCCCAAACTGACTCATTAGTGGACAGATTTTATTTGGAGGTCAAAATCAAAATATCTTTAAAGTATTTTATTTGCAACGTATTTATAAACTTCAGGCTACTTTCCAAACCCAGTCCTGCTAACACGATTTAGCTTCTCATAAAATATTTTAAACTAGCAACATCGAGTTTTGACAAAGCCTATAACCTGAAAAATTGTTCAGATTCAGTGAGAGAGATTGCAAAAGAATAGAGAGTACGTTTGTGATTACAACAGTGAAAAGGAATCCAATTTGATTTTTGGTGACTAGTCCTGCCTTTTTCTTGGCATAACCACTCTTGGAGGTTTACGTAAAGATCTAGGCCAGTCCGTGTTGGGCCTTTGGTTAGATGTGCTCATAGCTCCCTGGAAATACACTGCTTTGTTTGAATGCCAGTCTGTCTTCCATCACACTGAGTTCAGTCTTTTATAATTGACCTCTCCTTTGGGGAACTTTTCTGATAACTCTAGTCACTTTATGCTGCCAAACTTAGACTAGTTACAGATGGTGTATTTAGAAAGCATTTTACTATGCTAGAGATTTGAAATAGATGCAGGTCATGTCTTTACTGAACTTAACACTTGCAACATATGTTAGGTTGAGATGAATTTCCTAAAGAATAATCCCAACATGATTATTTATCAGTTTGTGCATTTTGAAAGTAAAATGGATATATGGCCTAAATAATTTTTAGATAATTTAAATAATTTTGCAATCCCTCTTATCACATGACTTGACTGTTCTCTTCATGTTTCAGCCAAGGGACAAAATGGTTGAATGTTTGCTACTTCTATGTTGCTTCACTAAAGGCAGAACAGTTCATCTGATAAGATTGTTATTTCTTTTCTGTTTAAAGTCTTAAAGACTTTTCGTTTTCAAATTTTGAGACCTCAAATTGGGTGAATACAATTGTGCCTTTAAGCTCAATTTGTCTCGTCTAACCAAAATAGAGGTTGCTCAAACTATGTATTAGAGGTTAACTTGGTAATGTGAAGAAGTTACATTTTCCCCCCGCAAAACTGTGACTTCTGCAAATGGAGTTGAGAAGCCCTTGTGTAATTTTACTTTGTATCTTAAGAACAGTTTGTGAACAACTGATATAGCTAGGAGGTTGGTATAAACAGAACTATGTTATTTTAGTTATTCAATTTCATTAAACATCTTTTAAAAGGCCAAAAGACTGAAGGTTTATGAAATGTTTTTTCCAGAAATTCCAAGATCGTTTAAGAGACTTTTTCTTTTCTGAGATATTTTATTAGCTTAAAAGGGATAGATTATATATACACAAATACTTTATATATATGTGTTTATGTATATTGTAATGGCAGAAATAAATCTTTGGACTCAGAGATACAAAGAAGACTTTCAAAAGTGTAAACAATTCGGTCTGTCAGCACTAACTTAAAGAAGTGCTAAATTTGCTACAATCTAAGAGGAAAACTGACATTCCAAGAACCTTTATTTCTTCACCTACAAAATGAGGTGGTTAGATTACACTGTTTCTAAATTCTATTTCAATTTTAACATTTCACAGTTTATTAACTGCAAAATTAAAATGGGGAAAAAAAAGAAGTGTAGTTTTCTTGATCACAGTGTAGCTAAATAGTTGTTAACTAGGCTGGTAATCATAGCCAGAGGGTCTGTTGCTATTTGAATATTGAGTAAC
Source organism: Tarsius wallacei (assembly GCA_963574415.1). NCBI lineage: Eukaryota > Metazoa > Chordata > Mammalia > Primates > Tarsiidae > Tarsius > Tarsius wallacei. The sequence goes on from CAUYQG010092930.1 coordinate 15,550, forward strand.
AGCTTTCTAGCCTTGAATTTAATTACCATTAGAAGTGTCTTATTCTGGTGTTAAGGAGCAATATAGCTCTGATTTCAAGATATAATTTTTAAAGAAAGTACACATCTTTCATCACATGTAATTTTTACCAGTTGATTTTTATAGCACTAATTTTATTCCATCTCAATCCATTTTTCTTCTTATTTTGCTGTGTGAGTCATCTTGCTGAGCTCTGCAGAGTATAATGTAATATCCTCAGCACCTAATAAGCTGGCAGATACATTTCCATTTGAATGTAGATGCTATGGAAAATTTTACTGAATTAGGCTATAATGCTTCAGTGTTACTTTTAAGTGGTCCATGTTAGAAGATTAATGAAAGAATCTTTTCGTTCATTGTTGTATTTTGGAAATGTAACAATCTGATGCTTTGGAAGGATAGACTATAACAGGTGCAAGACTGCGATTTAAATACATAGGCATAATGAAGAAACAAATATCACAGTCAATTAGGAAGGTGAGGAAGCTTTTGAATGTCATAGTCATCCTGTGTTGTTTCACTATTCATTATGAAAACGAGGGGCATCAAATTAATTGCTTACTAATGTCAGTTTTTTTGGATGGTGAGTAAAGACAGATTTTCTTTAGATACCATCTCATTTATTTTCCCTTAATTAACAAGAAGGGATAGTTTGCAGAGTATTAGACATTGATAATTTGATGTAGCAAAAATAGAATACAATGATACAGTGTTCCTATTTCTGGACTTGAAGACATTATATATTTACATAAAATAAATAAGGCTATACATTCTAAAGGGAAAATATATTAGATATAATTTACATTTTACTTTTATTTTAAGTGATTTGGTTGATTAGGGGAATGGTGATTTAATTAAAAACTTATTCATATTTATATATTTTTAATTAGTTTTATAAGTGGAGATTTTCAAACATATACATGAGAGAATAGTGTAAGACTATAATCCAGTATTGATGATTTTCAATATTTGTTCTTGTTGCTTCTGTTGTCCCACTTTTATGGGGTCAGGGGTGGGAATAGCCTGGAGCATTTTAAAGCAAATCTAAGTGATATATCATTTCTTGTGTAAATGCTTTAATGCACATCTTTTATGTATAAAGACTATTTTTTAACAGAGGCTCTGCTTTATCTTTTCTTCTTTAGAAACATGTAAGTTTAATGACAGCTATGCATTAGAAGAGGGAAATAGCTTAGGTATAGAAAGAGCACAGTAAATCCTACTATGTACAGTGCTTTCTTATTGCAAATCATCTAGTTTTTAGAAGTCTAATGAAGGATGTAATTTTGAGGGGAAGGGCAGAGTTGGATAGAGAAAGGCCATTTGGCCGTTTTTATTTTTCAACTGCGGACACCTGCAATGACCTGATGAAGCCAAAATGCTCTGAGGGCATCTTCAGCTGGAAAACATCTGCACTGCTTTTTGTAATCGGTGTCAGCCACGAGCGTCTCCCAGCAGCACTGCAAGAAGTCATTCCACAGCTCTATTATAAATCATTGAGTGATCACACTACAGGCTCAAACCCATAGAGCTGACAGATATGCTCTGGCATTTCCCTTAGATGCCCTGACCATTCAAACCAAGGTGTCAACTTGGAGTCAAAGAAAGCTGACTAAAAAATGGGCCAGATGTAATTGCCGGGAAAGGAAATTGATGTCTTACTCTCTAAATAATTTAGGTAAAATTTACCAAACAAGTAAAAATGTTCAGCATGGATGTGAACATGTAAAAATAATTAGAAAAGTAGAGAGAAGCTTCAGGAATATTTGAACTGTTAACAAGGCAGATATAAATTCCTGTATCCACCATCTCCTGCCCATTGCCCACACATCCTAAGTGTTCTCACAGGTCAAAAGAGGTCTCATGAAGTGGGAGGATTATTTTTCCCATGAACAAAGACAACTCGAATTCATTCTTTTATTACTTGAAACTTGTCTGTTATTCTTATATTTTATTTATATGACAAAGAAGATGGGTTTCTAAGACCTGTAAGTTATGAGGAATCGAGGTTAATTTTTTGTTTTCTTTCCTTTTTACCAATTTTTTATTTTAAAACTGTGGGGGTAGAATTAAGGGTTAGGTGTACAAATGTTCATTATACAGGTACCCTTGTTTTGATACTGGGTATTGCTATATCACCCAGGCTGGTCTCAAACTCCTGGACTCAAGCAATCCTCCCACCTCAGCCTCCCAAGTAGCTGGGATTACAGACATGCACCATCATACTCTACTGAGTTGAGAGTTTATTATGCTTCTTTTGAGAATAGTTGTATTATGCAGTGAATAAAGATAGGTTTGCCCAAAAGGAGTGTGTGTGTGTGTGTGTGGGTGTGGGTGTGTGTGTATGTATTTTACAAGTAAAGTGTTGATACTTGCAGACTTCTCTTGACAACCTGTGTATAGCTAATCTCACACTGAAGTATAGAGAATTAAAGATTGATTCCACTGGGATCATAAATGCACAGCAATGTGTAGATTATCAATTAGTCAAGATAAACACCACTGATTACTATTGAATTATGCATATAAATATTTACAGCATTCTGTGCAATGAATTTATAAAAATAATTACAATAACAAGTACCTAGTACTTAAAATTCCATGTATTTCTCTATCCTGAAAGAAATATTTTCCAATTGGTTAATACTATTGTATAATTTAAAAAGGTTAAGAAAACTTTGAGATGCAATGTTGGCCACATTTATTTCCCTTTAGGCTTTAGGAAATCCAAGTTTAAATCAATTATTTGTTTCCTGGATAAATTTTTACATAGTTTTATATTATCATATAGTTCTGCTCAAAACTCATACTGTCATAGTGTTTTCCAGCTATGGGGTGCATCAACATAGTCATAAATTAATAGTTTAAGGCATGACATGAAATATTTCACAAAATAGATTTTTTAAAACTTCAGACACAAATTTTAAATTAGTGATTGAAATATTTTAAATGTAGGGGCTTTTTTTCCTTAAGAAAAGACTGTATTCTATTACAATTTTTTCAGATTTATACAAGTATTATACTCAGATGTGTCAGTATATATTCTCACATATTGGCTTGAAGGAATATAAATTGAATTATGCTTTGAAAGGTTTATCCCTGTTGTTTTAATCTTTTGTCTAATAAAATGATAAAATTTTGTCTTTATAGTTTGACTCTTTTAAATAAGAAGTTCTTTGAAAGTGCTGTTGTTATTTGCAATTCATACCTAAAATATCAAGCAGTTTTAGAAGTAGAATGAGATGTTTATGGTAGATGAAACTTGCTGACTAATAGTTGTTGGAAACTTTCCATATGTCAGATTGTTATGTAGACGATCATATATTAAATCTAGCTAACAGGAGAGCAAACGCCCCAGGAATCTAAAAGAACATTATGTTGGCTAATAGTGTGTTTTTAGGAATATGAGCTGCTATAAAGAATGCAGAAACGTCTTGTCATTTGCCCCACATGCATCTCCTAGCAGAGGAGCTGGGGGATGGGGTGTAGCACTATATATATCTTCTTGGGGAACTGTGGTTCTCCTGCTTCACCTTGTGGTCTGCATGCTTTTTGTTCCCCTTCTTCTGCTTATGTTCTATTCCTCACTTCCCCTTTCCCTTATCTTCCTCTTTTTTCTCTCTTTCCCCAGACTCAAAATGTGATATAAAGTGGAGTTGAGGTTTAGTAATTCACATACCAACTCTCTGTTACTGTAATGCAAAATCCCAAAACCATGGCAGTGAGGATAACACAGCGGTAGCAGTGAGGCTATGCCAGGTAGTTGAAAGATTTTCATTGTGGCTGAGAATCTGCTAATGATGGTTGTAATTGTTCCTTTCTTCAAAGGTATCTTCATTTTTGACATGATGATATTTTGCTATTTTTAAAAGAATTGTGCTTAGATATGATGCTTTTTTTCCGTTGGATTGGCTTGGCTTTGTTTTTATGTGGACCTTTGAATCTTGCTTGATTTGAAGCTGCCTGCCCTTCTCCTTGTAAATCATCTGCAGAAACCTGAACCTGTAGATAGTATAGAAGTAAGGTAAGCCGGGCTCGGTGGCTCAGCCTGTAATCCCGCGCCTTGGGAGGCTGAGGTGAGTGGATTGCCTGAGCCCGCGGGTTCGAGACCCGCCTGGGCAAGCGAGACCTCATCTCTACAATAAATCAAAAAATCAGCCGGGCGTG
>CAUYQG010092932.1:0-47494 GCA_963574415.1 Tarsius wallacei
ACTACAAAATAGCCGGGCTCGGTGGCTCAGCCTGTAATCCCGCGCCTTTGGGAGGCTGAGGTGAGTGGATTGCCTGAGCCCATGGGTTCGAGACCCGCCTGGGCAACTTGGTGAGACCTCATCTCTACAATAAATCAAAAAATCAGCTGGGCATGGTAGCGCGTGCCTGTAATTCTGGCTACTCGGGAGGCTGAGGCGGAAGGATAGCCAGAGCCCAGTGGGTCGAGGCTGCGGTGGCCGGGAGCAGCCACTGCACTCCAGTCTGGGCGACAGAGCGAGACTCCAACTCAAAAAAAAAAAAAAAACTACAAAATACAGATGAAATAATTCAATCAAGATGTAAATAAAGGAAAGATACACCATAGTCATAGGTTGGATAAAGATATCAACATGTCTCTAATTGACATCATAATCATAGGTTGATAAAGATCTTGACTCTCCCCCATCGCTATTCACATTTGATGCAATTCCTATCAAAATCCCAGAAAGATTTTTTGCAAGCATACAAAGATAAGTTTACATTTATATGAAAGTGTACAGGCTCTAAAATAGCTAAAACAATCTTGAAAAATAAAGTGATGGGATCACACTAAATGCTATCAAGACTTCCTGTATGGCTACAGTCTTCAAGACTATGTAGCACTAACTTAAGGACAGACAGTACATAGATCAAGAAAACAGAACAGAGAACCCAGAATAACCCCCCATGTATGGTCAACTGGCTTTTTACAAAGGTGCAAAAACAATTCAATGGATGAACAGCTTTTTCAACAAAAGATACTTGAGAAACTGGATAGGCATAGATAAAAAATGAATCTCGACCTACAAAAATTAATTCAAATGCATCATAGACTTAAATGTAAATGCAAAACTTTTAAAAGAAAATGAGAAAATCTTTGAGGCCCGGGGTTTTACAAAGAGTTCTTAGGTATAACATCTCCGCCTATAAAAGAAACATTTTAACAAATTGGACTTGAACAACATGTAAAACTTTTTATCTGCCAAAGGCCCTGTGAAAAGGATGAAAATACAAGCTACAGACTGGGAGGAAATACTTGCAAATACTCCAACAAATGACTCATATTTAGAATACATAAAGAACTCTCAAATTTCACCACTAGGTAAAAAACAAACAATCCAAGTGACTGGGCTTGGTGGATCAGCCTGTCATCTCAGCACTTTGGGAGGCAAAGGCAAGTGGATTGCCTGAGCCCATGAGTTTGAGACCAGCCCGGGCAAATTGGCGAGCCCTCGTCTCTACAATAAATAAAAAATTAGCCAGGCGTGGTAGTGCACGCCTGTGGTTCCAGCTACTTGGAAGGCTGAGCAGAAGGATCACCAGAGCCCAGCAGGTTGACACCGGGGTAGCCGTGAGCATGCCACTGCACTCCAGCCTAGGCGACAGAGTGAGACTCCAACTCAAAACACACACACACACACACACACACACACACACACACACACAAAATGAACATGTCACCAAATAAGATAAATGAATGGCAACTAAGCAACATGAAAAGGTGTTCCACATCACTTGCCAATAAAAAAAAAAGTCAAATGAAGACCATGATGAGCTATCACTGTATTCCTATTACAATAGCTAAAGTAAAATTTGTGACATCAAATGCTAGTGAGGATGGGGAGAAACTGAATCTCTCATACATTATAAAATAGTATCGTTACTCTGGAAAATAGTCTAGCAGTTTCTTTAAAAACTGAATATATATTTACCATATGCTCCAGGAATTGCACTCCTGGGCATTTATCCCACAGAAATAAAAACTTATGTCCACACAAAAACCTGAACACAATTATTCATAGCAGCTTTAGTTTCACTGACCAAGAACTAGAAACAGCCAAAATGTTCTTCAATAGGTGTATACTCTGGGCTGCAACCATAGCGTGAAAAAATTCTCTGCGTGAAAAAGCTCAAACTATGGATACACACAACAACTTGAGTGCATCTCCAGAGCACTATAATAGGTAAAAAAAAGAAAGCCAGTTTCAAAGGGCCGCGAACTCCATCATGCCACTTATGCAACATGCTCAAAATGGCAAAATTATAGAGATGGAATATAGATTAGTGGTCACCAAGGTTAGGGAAAAGAAAGGGAGAGGGCAGAGATGATTATAAAGAGGTAGCAGTCCAGGCCTGGTGTCTCGTGTCTGTAATCCCAGCCCTTGAGGAGGCCACGGTGAGAGGATTGCTTGAGCCCAGGAGTGACCAACCTGGGCAACATAGCAAGACCTCGTCTCTACAAAAAAAACTCAAAAAAATTAGCCGGGTATGGTGACGCATGCCTTTAGTCCCAGATACTCAGGAGGCTGAGGTGGGAGGATGACTTAAGCCCAGGAGTTTGAGGCTGCCGTGAGTCATGGTGGTAACACAGCACTCCAACCTGGGAGAAAGAGTGAGATTCTGATTTAAAAAACAAACAAACAAACAAAGAGGTAGCACTAGGAAGTCTTCATGATGATAGAATAATTCTGTATTCTGTATCTTGGCTATGGTAGTGGCTGCGTGAATCTATATGAAATGATAGAGCAATAAAGTTATATAGAACCATACGCACACATGGTACCAATGCCAGTTTCCTGGTTTGGATGTGATATGATGTAACCATTGAGAAGCTGGGTGAAGGGTACACAGAACCTCTCCCTGTTCTGTCTTTACAACATCCTGCAAATCTATCTTATTCCAAAGCATAAGAGTTTTTAAAACCATTCTAGTTTTACTTACAAAAGCAGTGCATTCATATGGTTAAAAAAATCAAACAGTATGTGAAGATATAAGATTAAAATTCTCTTTTCTACCATGTCTGTGCCCAGATCCACTCCCAAGTGACAAGCACAGTAAATGAGCACTCTCACTTTTTTCCCAGAGAAATTTTTATGCACGTGAAATAGGTACCATTGTTTGCATGAGGTTTTTTTTGTAGCACAAATTAGATTATGTGATACATGTTGTTTTACACCTTGCTCTCATTTTCTTAATCATCTTTCTCGGAGAGCTTTCCTTTAAATCAGGTCAGTCGTTGCATTCGAAGCCACATCTTACCAGTTGTATGGGCATATCCTAACCTATTTCACTATGGACGTTAGGGCTGCTCCTAGATTTGTTCTATATTTTGCTTCATTCTATTTTATTATTGAGAGCAATGCTACAATAAATAAATGACCGTCATATACATACAACCGACAGTAGTATAAGACACCCATTTCATGAGATTCTAATCAACACAGGGTTTCATCAAACCTTTACAATTTTTGACATATGGCTGTTTAAAAATGCTACCTTCGTACTTCTTGGCACAGTCTCTTTTACTTTGCAACATCACCCTGTCTCATCCTGGTGCCCCTAGCCTACAGGTCTCTCCTTATCTCTCTGCCCTGCTGGCTCCTTCTAGATGACTCAAATTTTTAACAATTGCAATTCTAAGGACTCATGCTGGGTGAGGGCTATTGTATCAGTTTCCAAGAATGTAATATCATTATAATGTCATGTCAGCAAGTCCCAAAGTTTATCTTAAGCTCAGAGCTTTCATCCAAATTCCAGATTTGCATCTGTAACGGCTCACTTGACATAACTAATTAGATAACTCAAAGTTAAGTTCAAAGCAGGAAAAAGTCTTGATTTTTCACCCTTAAACTTCTCCTGTAGCACCTGAAATTACTCGAGGAAAACAGGGTGGCATCCCCATAATATAAGGAGGGACTCCCCCCCAAAAAAACCAGAATTATCTTTTGGAGGGTGGGCCCCTTGTAGTACACTCAGAATTTGTTCCTCTGGATCAAACGGTAAACCAAAGTTTTTATCTGAAAGTTCTGAGAAGATTGTGTCATGATTTGCAAATAAACATCCCAAGTTGTGGCATACAGATGACTAGCTCTTCCATCATGACAATGCACCTCCCCACATCGCACTGAGTGTTCAGCAGTTTTTGACCAAAAATGACATGAACCCCGTGCCCCACCCTCCCTATTCACCCAATCTCACTCCAAGCGACTTTTGTTTGTTTTTTTCCCCCGGATGAAAAAAGTCCTCAAAGGGAAACAGTTTGTGGATGCGGAACAGATGAAACAAAAAACGACAGAAGCACTAAAAGGCAACAAAATGGATGAATTCAAAAACTGTTGTGGGTAGAGGAAAAAGGTCTCTATAGGTGTATTGCATTAAACAGAGAATACTTTGAAGGTGACTGAAGTTTAAACATGTAAGAATAATACACAATTTTGAATAAATAAACTCCAGTTTTGAGAGGTCCCACCTCATATATCTCATGTGTGCCTTCTTCCCCCCAGCTCCAAAGCTTCTACCTCAACAAAAATCACAAACAAGTTAATTTTAATAAACTATGCTGCCTGCTTCGATCCATCCTCCACCTGGCTGTAAGTTCCCTTTTCCACAGCACAAATTTGTAAATTGGATCAAATAACTCCATTGTTCAAAATCCTTCTGTGGTTCTTCATAGTGCTTGCTTCATTCCTCAAACACTTGCATACTTTCTCTTGTCCACTGTATTCATTTTCTGTGGCTACCATGACAAAATACCACAAACTGGGCAACTTGAAGCAACGGAAATTTATTCTCTTACAGTTCTGGAGCCTAGAAGTTTAAAATCAAGGTATCAACAGGGCCACATTCCTCTAAGGGCTTTAGGTAGAATACTTGGCCTCTTCCAATTTCTGGTATCAGCACTCCAATCTCTGCCTGCATCATCCATAGTGCTCTCCCTCATACTTTCTGTGTCTGTGTCCAAATTTCCTTCCTCTAAAGGCACCAGTTATTGGAATTAGATCCCACCCTAATCCAGCATGACCTCATCTTAACTCGATGACACCTGCAGAGGGCTGTTACAAGAAAAAAATTAAGATAAATTAAATTGGACAGAGTTTAATTGAGCAAAGAACAGTTCGCGAATGGGGCAGCCTTCTGAACCAGAGGAGGTTCGGAGAGATTCCTGCGCAGCCACGTGGTGGAAGGGAAAGGAAATTGACTGCAGAAAACAAGGGACAGAAACAGCAGGATGGGTTACAGCTCAGCATTTGCTTTATTTGAACTCATTTTGAACAGTTGGCCACCACTGATTGGCCAACACTAGGTGATTGGCACAAAAGTACATGCCAGTATGTTTATACATACAGCTAGGTTACAGTTCACCATGTGAAAGAGTACAGAGAAATCTCCAAGTCAAACTCAAAAACATGCGAGCAGGCAACTTCCCCTGGATGAAAAAAGTCACTTGAACATATCTTTCCAGGGGCCACGATTCTGCCCACTACACCGGTATTCCCAGCTTCTCTTTACACATCCAACCTCCTCACCCATTGGCTTCAGTCTATGTGGATAACTCTCACTCCCTTAAAAGCAGCTCTGACTTTTTGGACATCCTGCTCTGACTTTTTAGACATCCTGTATCCTTCCTCTGGAACAGCCTTCCTCCCACCTCCTACTCTCCATGTGGCTAGTTCCTTGTCTTCTTTGGTTCTGTATGAAAATATCATCTCCTAGCCCTCTCTAAGTAAACAAGCTCCCTTTGCTACTTTCTGCCTCAGCCTCCGATGAGTGTTTATCATGGAATTTATTGTATCTTGCATTTATTTGCATTATTTGCTGTTTCATTGAGTTTCTCTTTGCTGGACAAGCCTTGACCAAAATATTCATCTGTGCTGATGGAAAATCTCTAGACATGTGCTGTTCAGCATGGCAACTGACAGTCACATGTAGCTATGAAGACTTCAAACTGTGGCTAGTGCAACTGAGATATTCATTCATTTTCTTAATTTATATTATCTTATATTTAAAAGCTGCTTGAGGCTAGTGACTTTTGTGTATTGAACACAGTTAATCTAAAATCTCAGCTGTGGACCAAAAAATAGAGTGTCGGTCTTGTTGACATCGGTGTCCATAGCAACTAGCTCAGGACAAGATATCATGCTCTTGTTTGTACAATAAGTATTTTAAATGAATAATAATGGAAACTCATTTTTATTTGCATTTATTTAATCATAGGATGGGCATCTTTTAATGCATTCGTTAACCATCATTTTTATTTATTGTATCCATGAGCTGCCTACCTTTCTTTTTAGTGCTTTATCATTTTAAGCATTTTTATATGTTAGGAAATTCATCTTTTGACTATTATGTATGTGGCAAATATTTTTTGCAGATTGCAGTTTGTCTTTTCACTGTGACTTTTGCCATATGAGAGTTCTAAATTTACATTTAATCAGTTTTATCTATCTATTTATTTATGGTTTCTGAGTATAAACTCTTTGTAAAATGATTTTATATATTACATGTATGTTTATTTAGCAATAAGTGAATAACTTTTGTTCCTTTTTTATGTCAATATTTCTCAGAAGAAAAGAAACTCCCAACCATAAGTTAGTATATGGTTACACAATATTTTTTTCCAGAAAACAAATATATTTCCACAAACCAAATGACTAATGACAATTACAAGAAGATACAGTCGAAAATTAATGCCCAACTAAAAAGAAAAGTTTCTTATTGACTGAATTAACATTTTGGTTGAGAGTTGATTGTCTTGATTTGTAATTAGAAAAGAAGATCTCTCTTTTTTTTCCAGAAAATGTCTCTTAAGAAAGCCCATATACAGTACAGTTGCTCATAAATGTGACCAAAAGTAGCCAGCCAAAGGACAGGTTACTCCTTCCTGTTGGACACCCCCGCCATGGTGATGGCCTAAAACACGCTCACATTGAAACCAAAACCTATCATCAAAACTGCCTTGCTGGGCGAGTAGTCGACTCACTGCCCTTAGATTCTTGTCTCTTTCCTCGTGCAGAGGAGATGCTCACAACCATCCATTTCCCATAGGTCTATATGCCCTTCCTACAAACCTGACTATAAGGCCCACTAGAAAATCCTGCACACTGCACCAGCAAGATGTGGATGAAGAGAGCATCTGTCGTAGGACCAGCACAGAGTTCTTTTTCCCAGACTCCGAGCATGCCTGCAGGTGATGGAAGTGGTGGAGTCTTCATCTCATCAGCAAAAGCCAGGCGCCTTCCACATCTTAACCGCCGGGCTCCAAATGATTGTATTTCTCATTGTCATTTAATAAATGCTCCTACTGTTGTGACACCTGACAGGCACCGCCTATGCTGGTGGATGATCCCAAATTTGAACACCTCATTGTTGATTGTAACAAATACCTGTCAATTTTAGACTGACAATTTCTACTTATGTTAAATTGCAGAAAAAAGATAAAACACCCTCTCCATGGTATTATGAAAAGAAATAAGAAAATATTTGATACATGCTTTTACAGGTTTGAACAAAACCTAAAGCTTTAGCTTTCGTATTTTCTAAAGACAAAGGAAAAAAAGAATGAATAAAACAGAGCAGGCATTAAATTATATTAGATTGATGGCTACATCACAAGGCTTTCTCTTCATATAGATGCACATATGTCTACATATACCCTTACATATGCATATTTGAATTTAGATCCCATCACATCAACATTTTAAAAGTAGAGCTCATTACCAATAAAGTGAATTAGGAAAATGTTTCAGGCTCCAAAGTCTCTACTTCTTAAAAGGAACGTAATTATAAGGGCTATAAACATTTGGATCATTTCCTTGAACATGCAGAAGTGTGTACCTGGTGAATCTCTTCCATGGGAAACTCCAGCCCTTTCCCTAATGGCACATTTTCTTAATGGCTTTGCTGTTCCTGAGTTCATTTCATTGCACTGTTACTTGTTATATCCGACATGAGTTAATATTGCACTAAAAATATTGAAAGGCATTTCTCCACCACATCAACTCCCTCCACCTGCAGAGGAAGAGATGAAGAATGAGACCAATAAGAAGGAAACCTATTGGTCCCTAACCTCCTGGGAGCGCATGCAAAAATCAAATTGGAGGAAGAAGATGAGATGGGGAGGGATGCTGGAATGAATACCTCTCCAAACATAGATGAGAAATACCCTACCCCACAAAATACACCCTGAAGGTGAACAGATGAATTAGATATCAAGCTAAAAGATCAATGCTAGGGTCTCTGTATGGGTGATACTTACCCAGCCCCTCCAAGAGGGGCTTTTGAGCTGACTTAGGAACCATCTCTCCCGTGATGGGAGCCCCAAACTGAGAAGAACATCTGCAAATATCATGACAATTGAGAACAAGTCCCAAAACAGGAGATTTTGGCAATCTCCACAAACTCCAACACTTTTTGGGTTTTTTTTTGTTTTGTTTTGTTTTGTTTTGGCATTAATAATCTGTTGCCTATCTCAGAGCCACTAATTACATGTCCACTTACTTACATATTATCAGTGGGTATCTGATCTTAGAAAAATCCCCTAAAACTGAGGATCACTGTGGGAGGCAACTTTGGGGGACATCTAGTCCATCTAGGTCACTCTACCCTGTCCCCAAACTATAGTTTAAAAAACCAAGGTCCAGAGAAGTAACTTCTCAAAGTCACAAAAAGTCAGTTACTATCAAAGCACTGAAACCAAGGCCTCCTAAAACCAGTCAGATCATTGTTCCATTACAGCATATGGTAATTCTTGTTAGATGGAAAACAGAAATATTTAGAAGGTCCTAGGAGGGTCTTATTTCTTGAATGGAAAGTGAAGACTTGACATTCTTTAAGACTGCTGGTCAGCTCCAGACAAGTCGTATTAAATAATGAAGTGGGAACAGGGACTGTGAAAAATCTAAGGGGAGGGGGGAGAAAAAAAGAATCTTTTAAAAAATTGCTGTAGATTTCAAAGCACTTAGAATTATTATTTTCCTTTCATATCCTTGGCTCCTTCTTCTATTCTGGGACCTATTCAAATGTTAGTTTTACTGGAGTGTTTTATACAGGCCAATTAACACCCAAACTGGAATTAATGCTCACCTTTGTTCTGCAAATTCAGACTCCCAGACATCATGGTGGTACCGAACACATTTTAACACTCAGGGACATTTATACCAGAAGAATACATCAATTTACCAAGAGGTATGAACTGCAAATTTGTAAACCTAATCCTTATTGGCTGCCAGAAAGTGTTTCCCTCCACCCCTCTCTTCCTCTGACTCTCTGTCCCTGCTTGGGTGTTTTCTGGGCTTTGGATTATTCTGCTGCCCTCTGGGCGATTGTGGGACTGGAGTCTTTGGTACCAGTCTCTAATCCCTCAAACAGTGTTACCTCTCTGTGTGCTTAGCCCCAAGGCAGGAAGAAGTAAATAAATCTTGCCCCCTGTGGGATGTCACACACCCCCCCCCCCAGGCCCCGGCAGTCTGGGGCCTTCCAGTTCCAGGCTTCTGAGCCTGGGTGTGCCAAGGCTCAACATGGCTGAATACAGGGTTCTCTTTCATTTGGCAGAGACACGGACTTTCGACACACAAATTAGCAAGCTTCCGTCTCATTCTGACACCATAATGTTTTTTCCATACACCTGCTCTGACATTTTCATGAAATCATTGCATCCCAATCAATTGAGTAGGGAATTAGTATTGTTACACCAAACATTCTGAAAAGTGTGGCTTATTTTTCATATCTAAATATCTCAGTCCCATATGCTGCTTTGGAAAGATAAACTCAAGATCTAACATCCTGCAAATTTAAAAGTCTAAAATATGCATATTTGATTTTGCAATCTCTCTATTGACAACATGCACCATGCAAAGCTATATTCATACTTGGGTAAATGGATAACTTTTAATGCAAATGAAATTTAGGACTTTCATAGAAAATGAATCCTGTTTTAAAATTAAGAAATACTCCTGGACTGCCATCTCTGAATTTTCAAATAGTAATTATGATTGTTGTGATTAATCGTAATGTCAATATTATTTGTTTTTGAAATGCTTTCACATACTTTCTACCATTTATGGCATAAAAAACTAGTGCAATTAGCTTACAATGGACTTAAACTTACAAGCAGAAAACTGAGGCTCAGAGGTGTTGCATGTGGTGTGTAAGGCACCAGCTCTAATACAGTGGGGCAAAACGTTATTCTTTTAACTTCTACGCTGTAATACCACAAAGCATATTGTAAGAAAACGCCTCTCTTAGCGACTTCGTGTGCTACTCTATCTAACTTTGCTAAAATAAATTTCCGAATGAATTTTTATTTTGTTTCTTGGTCATTGTCATTTTGTGATCCAATAAACAGCTAACCTAAATCATCCATATGTGTGCTGCGTGCAGTTAATTGAAGGCTTCCAAGGGTCCATGCTGAACAATTTTTTGTCAAATAATGTTGCCACAGACAAGGATAGTGAGCAAAAGGTTTTTTATGCAAAGTCTCAAACTGTGGTGCCCCCTAGGTGTGCTGCGTGGGAAAGTTCCATGATTTTGCTGATAAAGAAAAATGCAAAACAAACATAGAAATTGTTCTCATCCGTGAAAAATGGCAGGGATATTTAGTTTGCCAGTATAAAACCTACATTTAACAAATTTGAGACTAATGTTCCTCTTTCTAAAATGCCTGATTACTTAGAATTTCTCCTCATCCACCTCAAAGACTTCTCATCTAGCAGGGCCTTAAGCAAATGATGTATTTTTCTATTAACTCTTCCAGACAAAACTAATAATTAATAATGTGTATGCATGCATTCTTCCAAACACATTAAACTATTACAATACATATTACAATATACTGATTTCTGAGTTTATATTTCCACCTTCTCCACTCCCAAAATCTAAACGATAAAATCCTCAAGGGCAAAGATAGTATGTTATAATTTTTCAAATCTCCAGTGATTAGCACATGGAAAGCCTGTCAAACAAATTTTATAGCAACCTGTCAAAACAAAATATCCCTCCTCCTGCTTCTTCCTTGATATACACTATGTGGGTAGAAAAATTATTACATGGATATATATTCAAATCAATTCAACAAATATTAATTTCTACATCTAGTTTAGAGATACAATGTAATCACCACCCTTTTCCTAGTGATGTGATAGACTTTATGCAAGTAGAAAATATTTTAAAGTAATTGCCCATTTAGAAAACATGTTCATTTGGGTGCGTCTGCAAGTTAAGGATGAGTCATTCTGCGAAGAGCCCAGGAGAGAGAGGTAGAGTCATTCTTCAAAAATCGTTTCAAACTTAGTTTCTTCCCTGAGCCCAATTAATGGCATTATACAGAGCTTGGAGTTTTGGTACTCACAGGGAAACAGCATAGGGGATTTTGCTTCATTTTCCAAGTCCTCATACCTCTGGTAATTCAAATGGGTGCAAACTTGATACAATGAATGATATTTTTGTTATTGTAAATGGTTCAATCCTCTTAAAATTTGCCATAAACAGCCAAGTATTGAAGAAAGGATGACGGTTTTTCTTTAGGTGCTAGACTTTTTTAAAAATTGTGGATATTGGCCCAGTACAGTGGTTCATGCCTATAATCCCAGCACTTTGGGAAGCCAAGGCCATGGGATTACTTGAGCTCAGGGGTCAAGATCAGCCTAGGCAACGTAGCAAGACCTTGTCTCTACAAAAACTCAAAAAATCAACCAGTCATGGTAGTGTACACCTGTGGTCCCGGTTATTCGGGAGGCTAAGGCAGAAGGATCACTTGAGCTTAGGAGGTCGAGCCTGTGGTGAGCCGTGATTATGTGACTACACTCCAGCCTGGGTGACAGAGCGAGACCTCGACTCAAAAAAAAATGTGTATATTAAAAATGGAGCACTTGCCACTTATTATCAATGATCATTCTCCCAATTCCAGATTTCCCTGTGGGCAATGCATTTGAGGTTGAGGAAGCGCATAAGGTCCTTTTGCATAACCCACATTTTCATGGGTTGTCAGATGCATCAGGAGCACCAGCATTGTGATGTTTTGCTCTCAAATTCTCATTTGGGATTTTAGATATGTATATTTCTCATTTAGCATTTTTATGGGCATATATGCAGAGGAGCTCACATTGCTGAAAAGCCGGACCTCAACCCCTGCCCACCCATTGGAATTAGAAACCTAAGTCATCTCTCAGACATGTGATAGTAGAAACCTTAGCAGAGGCAAAGGCCTAGCAACCATCACTCGTTGGTGAATTGGAAATCGGTTGAAGTCTTATCTGTTGTCTGTGACTTGTTGGCATCATGTCATGCATCTTCAATAAAAACCCTACTACTGGCCACGTCCACCCAAGGTCCTCAGGCTGCAAGAATATAACTACCTTCAGATGCATGAAGAGGAAAAATAGGATCTCCACTCAACAAGTCATAAGGACCCTATTCCGAAAGCGTTCTGCGGCCACAACCATCAGTTTCTCCAGAATCAAGTTTACTACCAGTGGAAGGTCCTGCTTCATTTCCTACCTTCTACCCATGTACTCTAAGGGGCTGTACAGGCTGTGCCACCATCCCAACTCCAGTAAAAGTGGCAGAGCTAGCTTCCAAGGTATAACAGCAGCAGTGACTAACAACAAGTCACAGACAACAGATAAGACTTCAACCGATTTCCAATTCACCAACAGAATGATGGTTGCTAGGCCTTTGCCTCTGCTAAGGTTTCTACTATCACATGTCTGAGAGATGACTTAGGTTTCTAATTCCAATGGGTGGGCAGGGGTTGAGGTCTGGCTTTTCAGCAATGTGAGCTCCTCTGCATATATGCCCATAAAAATGCTAAATGAGAAATATACACATCTAAGATCCCAAATGAGAATTTGAGAGCAAAACATCACAATGCTGGTGCTCCTGATGCATCTGACAAAACCTCTTGAACAAGTTGTGTTATGAAGGAGGCTCAGTTCTATTCCTATACATACCCTGCCCCTAGCCACATGCCAACCCGGCCCTCTATCCATTTCACAGGGCTAAATTTCATTAGTGAATACTTAGCAGAAAAAATCTAATAAATGAGGGTGAATTGTGAACGGTTTTAATCACTGTTATGACATCTGTACTTAAGAAGTGTGTCCTACCAGTTCCCATCTGGCTGAACTTCAGACTGACTTCCTTTCAGGCATTCCAGAGAGAATACTCGTGTCCTTCTGTCAGGCTTCTGTTTATCCAAAATCTCATTAGTCTGTTTATTGGGAATTCCAAGCATCAAATACGCACAATGGCAGATAAATATTGGTTTGGTGTCAACGTGTTTGTGCTGAATAGAGGTCAAGTTTATGTTTTTGCATCCCTCCCAGACCACAGCTTCCTCACAGGTATCCCATGGTGAGACAAGACTTGTACATAGCTCACATTCGCCTTCTATCTGGCAGATTCATGAGCTGAAAGCCATGTGGTAATCAGCGTCTTCTGAAGATTATTAATGAGAAAACCATTTAGAACAATGTCATCCATAGTTATGGTTCTTTCATCTTGAAAACTAACAACACAAGGTCGCTACACTGGAATAACACCTTTGAAAATTGGCATTTGTCCATGATTCAGGTTCTTTGTTGGTTGTTGTTGTGGGGCCCAGAGCCTAGTCGTGTAGAAAATAAGAGAAAGATGGAGATGGTGAGAGAGAGAGAGAGAGAGAGACAGAGAGAGACAGAGAGAGACAGATTTTGAGAAGCAGAGACAGAGAGAGAAGAGAGTCTCTTGGGACCCATCTCACACCCTAAATAGGTTTGCACAGGAATATCTTGGGACTATGAGGTAAATATGGTCTAAATCCCCTGCTTTGGGAAGATAAGTGCTCAGAGTACCCTAAGCTAAATGCACACTGCTGAAATTTGATTGAAAACTTTGTGATGTGAAGACTAAAAATCACAAGAAGGAGGCAGGCAGCGTTTAATCTCCTGTTGGATGACAATTCGAGATAGACTGATAGAGATACCTGCTGCCTGATAAACCAGTCAATACTGTAGATGGTAGATACTGGCAGGAGACAGGCCCTGGGAAAAGGAAGAGGGGGTTGCAGGCCACGGCGTTCCTGTGCTGCAATCCTGCTCTCAGCTTCTCACTAAGGAGTCGGGACCTAGAATCGGCTGTATTATGTGATCATGCTATGGATCTGAAAGCATCCAGTCCTTCCTACTGAATCATTTTGGTCACATACACACACGCTTTTGGACGCTTCATTTGTCCACTGCAGAAGACACATGCTAATCTATTCTAAGAATATACGTGGGGTGTGGTCTTTGAAGGAAATCTCTACTTCCAGAAGCCAGAGGAGCCAAATTTTTAGGCAGAGATTTTTCTAGTTAGTCTGTGCTTAAAATTCTTAGCTTTTTTTTTTAATACACTGGCAGGAGTATACACCAGACATTCAAAAAAGAATCAGAGGAATCACTAGTTCTGGCCAAATGAGTAGAACACATACTCATACAGAAACTAAAATGAGATAAAAATGTGCCTATTGTGGTTTTTTAATTTTGCGCATGCACATGTGTGCATGTGTGCTTGTGTGTGTGTGTGTACTTACATGTGTATATCAGGTCCTGGGAATGCATTTATCGCTGCACTTATACGGAGGAAATTTAAAAAGATTTCTTTGAACATGATTGCCTTAATGGATTTTATTTATTAAATTATTCACTAGGCTTTTCTTCCAGAAAAATTTCCAACTGTAGCAGAAAGAAAGGCAAGAGAGAAAAATGTTTATAGCAAGAAAAGAGTTATGAAATATCTTTTCTCTAGATTCTTTACTAAGTAAAACTATGTCACAGCACTATTCTTGTTGCAAACTATTCATCTAATTTCCCTCTTTTGTGGCTATTTTGTTTTCTCCTAAATGTCAGTGTTTGCTGGAAAAATATTTTTGGTTGTTTCTTTGGAAGCTTCTTGCAGTCTGCCTCCACCTGCTGGAAAGACTCAGGCATGTTAAGTGTGGCCGAGGCCCCGCACACTCAGAATTGCCTATTTCCACATCACAGATGAAAATAGGAATTATGGGGTGCTTCCTTACCAACATCACACGTAGATTAAATGTTAATGCAGCCACCTACCACAAAATCGTGTAATGAAGGTATTTTAAATACAAGTCGAGACAAAAGTAACTTTACTTTAAGGAAAACAGTTTATGTTGATGTAAGTCATCCAGAATATTGATCAAAATATAGTCTATTAAAGGAGAAATGTAAATCGTGACATGAAACTTCTGAATGTTAACAGATATTTTTATTTCCCCAGCTACAGTGTGGCATTTTCATCAGCTATCGGAAAGGAAGCTGCACAGTGGTCTACACTTAACGCCGGCTTCACACAACAGCACATTCCGACAGTGTGCATGTGCCACGGTACGTATATAAATTCTAAGAATTCATATAATTTACCTGATAGATCAGGAGCCATTACGGTCTGCTGTGTAAATTCATATTTTGGCACTCCTTAAAAAGTGGACTATTATTGACCCAATAGACCATAACCGCTCCAAATAAGCCATTACTGTCTGTTGTGTAAATCCTTCATGGTGTGTGTTTTATTGACGCTTTGGAGCCATCAGGGGCCGCTTGTCAATCTAGCTGCCATGCATGTATACCAAATGCATGTGCTAAAGACACCTTGGAAATGAAAGCCCTAGTCAAATTGCCCTTGTTCTTGTCCAATCAGCCACAGGATAAAATTGGATATTTCCACTGTCGTTTCTTACTCCACCTCCAGGATTCCATTTCTCTGTATTCACAGAGGTTGAAATTTTAAAATGGGGATAAGGGAATCATGATTTGATTTCAAGGTTAAAAAATTAAAATAAAAAGCATGAAGAAAACCGAAGATAGTTTTTGCCTTGCATGAAAAGGCATCTCAAAGAATGTATGAGTTTACCAGCTTTCAGAAGGTTGGCTGCAGTCACAAGGAGATTTCTCTACTTTGGGTTTTTTGGAATGCAAATGAGATTTTTATTTAATTGTCCACATGCTTAATTTGTGTTTTTCCACCTGCTTGTTCTCTTCTTTCATTTAACAAAAAAAAAAAAATGGACTTTGGAATATTTGCCAGGAAAAAAAAATCTTTGAGTCATTTGTGCTTTCAGTAAAAACAAAATGATACTTTGAGGTCTCAGCACTTTGAGTGATTTCCTGGGCTGTTGAGAGGTTTTGCCTAAGCCATCCTCAAACCCACATGGCACAGGCCAGCCTGTTTGAGATGATGATTAAGCTGTTTGTTATTCTGCTTCCTGATAGTGTTGAAACGATGCAAATCAGCATGCATTCCCAATCCTCCAAGACAGGACATATTCTAGAAATCCAGCTATGAACAAAAAGTACAGGCTGGTATTAAGTGAAGGAGATTGAAGATTAATGTCATTAGGTATGTAGCTTTACTTTCTGGCTTGGAGTAAATGGTTCATAAGTTTTTGAAGCTAGGGAGAAAATGCTTATGGAACGATAGTTTCAAAATATATCGCCAGCAAAACATACCCACTTAAAGAGACCAACATTCCTTCAAATTATAGAAGGAAAAAAGTTTAGAAGGGTGAAATTAAGTGCGGTACGACTTCATTCTTTCCCCTAAGAAACAGTAAAAACACATATTTTTATACTGTGCTTTTTCAATCTGTAATAGTTATAATTGATAGTTTAAAATCCTAAAGTTAAATGGTAATATGACAAATGGAAGATAGATGGAGAGAAAATTCAATGAGTTGGTTTTTTAAGTTCTATATTGAGTCAAATAAATGGATAGAGAATTTAAAACTGCAGATTGGTAAGGAATCACCAGTGTAATTCTCCTGGGAAAATATTGCTTATTTTCATTTTGCAATATCCACTAAGCACTGCCTTGCACCTCATCTGTGAGCAAGAGAAAGGGGCAAAGTGTGTCATCCTAATGCTGTGAAATAAAGACAGAGAAAATAAGACTGTTCACAGAGCCTTGGCATAATGAATCTCCACGGGTCCTCCACTGTTCTCTAGGGGGGAGGGGGAGGTTCATTTGAACTCATCCCAAAGAGCTGGCATTCTATCCTGGAGGTCTCCGGTGGCTCCTGCAAGAAGATAGCCATGTCACAAAAACAGTGACACAGATTGGCAGTCACTGCAGAGAGGCTGAATGTAGATGATTGTGCCTCTTGTGGGGGAATGCCAGCCCTCCCTGGCACCCACAGGGTCCTGTCCACACCCTGCAGTGTGGGCAGGAGAGGGTTAATGCAGGGCAGCTGCCTGGCAGGGACCAGCTGAAACAGATCATCTGGGAACCCAGCCTCTTGCCATATTAACTCTCGAAAGGATGCAGAGACCCAGGCCAGAGGACAGCCTGCCTTGCTACATCTGACTCATTTATCCAGGTGACACACACACACACACACACACACACACACACACACAGAGAGTTCATTTTGCCTTCTGACCCCATTTGCCCTTGCCCTGATTTGAATGCAAAGTTCTACTTCCAAGCACAGTGTTTTCTAAGAAGGCTATTTTAGGAATATAGTGTGCCAAGTTGCTGCCTTAAAATATATACATATTTACACACACGCAGACACACACACACACACACACACACACACACACAGAGTTCATTTTTCCTCCTGACTCCTTTCGCCTCTTGCCCTGATTTGAATGAGAAGTTTTATTTCCACATACAGTGTTTTCTAACAGGGCTATTTTAGGAATACAGTATGTAAGTTGCTGCCTTAAAAATATATTTGCACATGCACATACGCACAGGCACACAAGCGTACATACGCACACACAAAAATAGGCATGGGGTCCTTACATGTTGATGTTCTTTGTTGTCAAGGAATCCCTAGACAAACACTGCTCTGAAAGAAGAAAAACCCTCTGGTTTTGCAAGTCTGGCTGGGCAAGGCAGACTGAGGTCACAGAGGGGCCGGTGTGATGAAACCCTCAGTGCAGCCACCGGGGCGGCATCTCCGCTGGCGTGGACGGTGAACAGCACCCGACCCATGCACCCCGTCATGAGGACAATACGTGCCCACACCCATTTACCACCAGAGATACCCGATTCCACTCTTCTTGCACTCTGAAAGAAGAAGAGGGAACCTGGAAATGCATTATTTAAAATAAAATGAAACTACAGGAGAGAATTTTTTTTTAAGATCCCTTTTATGGTCATTCCTCACTTGAATGCTGGTCTAGCCCACGTACAAAGAAACCGGCACCCTCTTTCACCAACAACCCTCTGAGCGTTTGGCAAAGTTAAGATGTCAGTTTCCAGCCACAACAGCTGGATAAAAGAGTTTCCAACCCAGAAGAAAAGCAGGGTCCAGGAGGGAGCTTCCAGAAATCACGTTTCCAAGGGATCCCGGTGCCCAGCATGTCCTATGCAGCGGACCCCACGCTCGGCACATTCCAAATGCGTGTGTGCACTGTCGATTCATGGTTCTAGCACTGCGCTAATTACGGGGGCGACAATGCAGATGATAAAAAGTTTATGCCTGCTGTTGCTGAGCACACTGCCCCTGGGACATCGCTGCTCTCGCTCATGATTTCTGAGTATGAAGACGTGAGTTCACCCAAAACACGCTTTTAATTTTAACGTTAAACACGAGAGCAAATCTTCAGAAACCACAGAGACAGCATCCCTTCAAATCAATTCTGGTCAGATTCAACCTTTTTTCCTCCCATGTTTATGAGTCACTGTATTTAGGCATCCAGGGCAGATTTGGTGGCCAGAGAAACCGCAACCTGGGTGGAGAGCAGCATTTTCAGCCACTCTCTCCTCCCCAGGAGAGGAAACGAGCACCGCAAAGCTATTTCTCAGGAAGAAATAAGTGACCGTGCAGTGCAGTCTCGCATGGAGCAGAAAAGGGACTGCGTGCTCACGGAAGCCGAGTTCCTGACAACTTAGCATAACAATACCTACTGCCAGGCCCTGTCCCTCCGCAGAGCACCCTTGGAAACCGAAGGGCGCACTAGCAAGAGCTGCTCTGGGAGTCCTTGCTCTGACGCCGCCGTCACAGGGAGCAGGGCACAGGCTGGCATCGCCTCCTCTGGGGTCTGCATCTCCAGCCTGTGGGGATGGGGATTTGTGAATGACAGCTACAGAGAGCCAGGACTTGTGTTGAAAAGGAATGTTAGAGGAGGGAAAACACTTGAGACCTTAGAATAAGCATCTTGATTTTCTCTTCTAGACACATTTGAAAGTCTATTTAAGGTATTCATTTTCTTTTTTCTTTTCCTTTTTTCTTTTTTCTTTTTTTTTTTTTTTTGAGTCAGGGTCTCACTCTGTCGCCCAGGCTCACGGCTCACTGCAGCCATGACCTCCTGGGCTCAAGCGATCCTTCTGACTCAGCCTCCTGAGTAGCTGGAACTACAGGCTTGTGCCACCACACCTGGTTTTTTTTTTTTTTTCTGTAGAGATGAGGTCTCACTGTGTTGCCCAGGCTGGTCTCCAACGAACTCCTGGGCTCAAGCAATCCTCCTTCCTCAGCCCCCCCGTAGTGCTGGGATTATAGGCATAAACCACTGAGCCCAACGATTAAAGGTTTTCAGGGTTTTCAAGGCATGCCTAAGGGTTCACTTTTACAGAGAGCAGGGAAAGTTAAAAAGATGAGTGTCTCCCTCATTCCTCTGCTGTGCCTGTTTGGGAGATGGCCCACCAACCAGCAAGACCCTCAGAACCCCTGGCTTTCTAACTCACAGGAAAGCTTCTCCAGAATGCATCTGCTCCAGAATTTCTGAGTGAAGGAAGGAAAAACGCTCTGAGCAGGATGGAGACCTCCACAGGCAGCTCGGACAGACCTTCCTAGCTGGTTGTCAAGGGCACCTTCCTGGTCAGAGGGAAAGAGAACAAACTCTGTTGCTGGAATTCTGTGCATTTTGTTGGGGCTGCTTGGAGCCATGGGAGAGAGGGAGACAGAGCCAATTGTGCATGGCAAAAGGGAGGAAAATGGCCTCCCAAAGCTGCACACTCCCATACGCACACAGGCGCTCTGGGAACCCTGAGCCCCCAGACAGTGCAGCCATAGCAGGGGTATCCAAGGGTCCAGAGCAAGGCCTTGCTCTTGGTGGTCCCTTTTCCCGACAGTGGGAGTGGGGACAGGGCACATCTTCATCTCACAAATGATGGATGAGGTCCATGGCCTCTAATTAGCCGTGCAGCTTAACAGTCTTGGAGTTCATTATATTTGATAAGAAAAATAAAGGATAGAGTCTTAGGCTTCCACATTTTAAGTTTATTTATTGCCTTGCTGGGATTGAAAAAAAAGGGTAGGGGGAAAACTCTTAAAACCTGCCCTGTGCAAGACGAAGGGGTTTTGTTTCCTTCTGAGGCTGAGGGAATTTTTAAGGAGAGTCAAGTCCCAGCTCAGCACTGGCTTCTGCGGTGTCCGTGGGGGTCTCTGGAGATGTGGCCCCTGACGGCCAGCAGGGAAGGAGGTGACTCTGTCTGGAGACCTGACCAGAAGCAGCATGGAAGCCAGCAGGCAGGGGTGGACTGCTTTCTGTTTCTCCACCCCAGGCAGCATCATGTACAACCTGTCATGTAATGACACGGGGTTTATAGATTGAAAAAAAATGTCCTGTAAAGTGTTGTAAATAAATTTCTCTGAAGAGCAAACAGGAGGCCAGGAAACATGGGGTTGGAGCCCAGGAGCGGAGGCTCACGGGGGAGTCCAGAGAAGGAGAATTCTTCTTCTGCTCGACTTCCTTTCTTTTCACAACTGAATTAACAATATACCTTGATTCCAAGGAAGAGATAGAAAACACAAACAATAAGAAGAAAAGGGAGGAGGAGCACGTTGAGAATAATCAGAGCCCTGACCTGCCCTGGCCAGGAGAGAAATGGGCCTGACTTAGGGGGAAAGACCCACTGTCTCCCCACACTTGTACCTCACGGGTCTCAAAAAGTTTAATTACCCACTTCATTGCTGCCTTACACGAAGGGTCTGAATATCTTCTCCTTGCATCCAAGTGCTGATCCACGGAGCCGGCAGTCGAATGGTACAATTTATAACGTCTCAACTCCCATTCGGTGTGACTTCTTCTCCCCCTTTTAACCTGAATCTCTAACCTATTTTAAACATGCCATCCCCCCCCCCATTAACAGAAGGGATCCTTTTTTCTCTTTCTGTCTTTTTTTCCCCCTCAGTAGATGAACTTTAAATGCAATAGTGTGCTCAGCCAGGCTGACCCGCCTGCTGTGAGTAATTGTCTAGAGAGAATAGAAGAATCTAAGAGCTTTTGTGAGAGGGAAGAGAAAGACAGACATTATTATGATTTTGAATCCGAAGCTCTCTTCTTTTCTTTCTTTCCTTTTATTTTTTTTTCCTGGATCTAACAGCTGTTTCCCATCACAACTGGTGTTTGAAAGACATTGCAAAAATGAGTGTATCCGTATCACAATTAGTTTCACAGGCGGCTAATAACTTACTTGCCATCCATGCCTGATTTAATCAGGACAACCCTGATTTATGAGTGTTTGTCCCAGTGTCCGATTCTTTCTGCAGCTTCTCGGGGTGGGGTGCCCTTTGGGGTGCTGGTGGAGGAAGACATCTTCTCCAGGGCTGCCTATTGGCCACGCCAGGTGAGGAGGGGACCTTAGGTTCCTTCCCAGACAGGAGAACCCAGATCCAGAGGCCCAATAGCAGAGCCTGCAGGGCGGCCTCGAATGGGTCACACCCAGCCTCTCCTGCTCCCCCTCCTCAGCTTTAAGGTCAAAGATAGTTCCAAGCTTCACATTAGTTCAGACATAAAAGCCCCACGCCTTTGGTGAGGAGGCTGCTGTCAATGGTGCCAAATTATGCGTGTCTAGTTTTTGTGATGTGATCTACTGCTGTTCATTAGGGACGGAGTTGAGCCCATCGACTCATTTTTCTTAGGGCAGCGAGCTGGTCTGCAGGGAGTCCCAGTGCTGAGAGGCCAATCTGTCCCTTGCTCACTCAGCAACTTTGCTCTTTGGATTTTTTTTTTTAATGAAAAATTTTAATGCAAAATAGAGGAACCAGGCCTTGAACATAGAAGTGAATGGATCAGATCTTACACAAATCAAGCACTATAATACATGTAGCGGGCACAGTAACAACTTTGAAGTGTTTAAAAATCTGGCTGGCTGAGCCGCTGGGCCTTAACGGCACATAGAAAAATAAGGTATGGGGGCATTGCACGGTTTGGCATTTTGGAAACTCACATTGCATTGAACACAGTACCTCAAAAAGGCTATGCAGACCACACTAACATGCCAAGACTTCTTTCTTTGGCAAACTTGCAAGAGACTTGTGAAAAGAATTATGGAGTCAAATACAACAGGCTAAAAGTGATTCTTTTCTGTTTCTAGGTGGCCAGAACTGGGCCAATGAGACTCAACAGAACAAAACAAACTAAATATCCTGGTAAAGGAATTGAGACACCTATACCCCATTCCAGCTGCTCCAACTGCTGCATTCTGTCTTGGCAATCCTGATGGCAGGGTGGCAGGGAAGTTAGAACATCAGGACAAAGGACAGGCCAGGGGGTCCTGAGGAACAACAGGCTATCTCCCCTGCCCGTCCCCACAGGGAGACCATTTAGGTTCCAGACTTTAGGTTCCAAGGAGCAAAGACCTATCCCAGGATTTTGAAAGCAAAATGCCCAAGACTGTCAGTCAGGCAAGACCAAAACCAAGAGGGTTTCACAGAGTCACCAGAAGGGCAGAAAACTGGATGGGATGAGCAGTCATCTTCCAGAAGGTTTCTTCTCATCCCAGCATCCTGTCCATCCTCTCACAAAAGGGGCCCAAGCTCAGTGAAGGTGGAAACAAACATCGGCCCCTCACACCCTAGAAATAGCCACCTCACCCAAACCCAAGGAAACTACCTGCTATTGTACAGATTTTTTAAAAAAGAAAAACAAAAACTCTGAAATATGGCATTAAGTGCTAATACTGCAGACAGCTGCACTGAAATCTAAGAGGCCCTCATTTGTACACAATGATCTCACATGTTTCAGATGCTCAGCGGTCACAAACACCTGTGAAGTAAAAACCTTAGTTACCAACAACAATCAAAACCTGATTGCAATTACTGAGAAAAGAAAAAAAATAAAAGATCTGAAAGCTGGTGTTAAAAGGTGCTTTCTGGTTTTATATCTGTGTTGCTGATTACCCCATATTTTTGGAGACGCTATCACAGAAATTAGCAAGGACTTAAATTTCCTTGTGTTTTGTGTTTCTGTTTACCGGGCGTTTCTTTGGCAAAGAGAAGTCAGCTGCTGGGGACGTTGTTTGTTTGCTTGTTTGCTGGGAGAGGCACTGAGCAGAAAGAAGTTTCATAAGAGGTTACTTTAAAAAAATACATTTACAGAGAAAAAAAATTGCTGGCCAGTGCCAAAAGAGATGGACGTTCGAGGCGGTTACCAGGCTCCAACTTGTGTTTGGCATTTTTTCTTAGACTTTTTTGTGTATTTTTTTTTTCTATAATTGTAAAGGCAGGCCAAGTTTGGCTGTTTGGGGGCAGTGCTATGGTTGGACTCTGCATGGGTACTGCAGTCAAAGAGGAGGAAATGAGAGAGAAAAGTGACCATCTATCCATCTCACTTGGCATGTTTATATGTTCTTTTAACAAAAAAAAAAAAAAGAATCCTGTTTACCAAATGGAGTGTCAGGAACATTGTGTAAAAGAACACTTATCTGTGAGACTTTGATCTTTCTCTGAAGCACCATTAGCCCAGACTGAGAGGATGATAGCTCTACAAGCAGGGCGGGAGGGGAGGAAGGGAGTTTTCCAAGGGGGGAAGAAAGCTTATTGTGCAACCTCATGAGGGCATTTCGAATAGAAATCCCATGAAATCCCAGGGTACAAGCTGGAGCTGGGCCACTGGCAGAGCAATGCCATCTTCTAGGACCCCCATACCCAGGGAAGCATAACCAGGGCCCAGCTGCAGTCTACCCTGCTGCCTAAGGATGTCTCCTGGCAGCACAGTCCAACAGCCCGGGGAGAGGCTTAGAGATGGACCACACCCCAGCCCCCACCATCAGCCCCTAGGACAGCACCTCAAGAGATTCTTTTTTTAACCGAGATCAGAAAATTAGAGGCTTGTGAAACTTCCAATTACTTTCTAATTCATCTAGGTCTGATGAAACAGGCAGACAAAGAAAGGAAAGAAAGGAGGGAGGGAGAGAAGAAGGAAAAGAGGAAAGAAGGGAGGGAGGGAGGAGAGAGGGAGAAAACCCATATATGATCAGGATTTACATATCCAGTTTGATTCTTTTAATTTTACATGTCAAGGAAAAACAAAATGTGTACCCAGAAATTTTAGTCTGTAGTATGTATGTTTAAGCCAAACAATGAAGAATAATTAGGGAACTAGAGAAAGAAATTGATGAGAAGGGCTTGGGGCCAGTTCAGAAGACTGTGTAGCTCATGGCAAAGATCGTAGGGCTTCCTGGTACATTTCTTGTTCGTAAGACAACGCTAGGGACTCTCTTTTGCATGAGTAGTGTTGCCCTTTAAAGTGTCTTTGGAGGGTGGGACATGGGGGTCATGCCATTTTTGGTCAGCACGGTGTGCTCATAAATCACTCATCATGAAATGGGCATTGAAAGAATTAAAAAAAAAAAAGCCACACATGCCAAATGAAGCCTCTCACAACAGTGCTAGCTGGGACATTGATGACAATAAGTTCCTAGAACATTTACCTCTTGGGGGATGCCTGTACTACAAGGGGAGTCTGCCCTCCAAAAACATAATTTCAGGCTTTTTTGGGTCTCCTCTCATGATAAATTGCCAAAAAATGTGGCACATTCCATTAAAAATGGGATCCAGTGAATGCCAACAGGAAGTACTAACTGGAAGGCAAGTCAATGAGAGAGAGAAGCCATGGGGGGAAAGGGGCAAGGGAGGTTTGAAGAAGGGCAGGAACTTGGAAAATCAGAAATTCCAGACCCAACACGGGGCCATGGCCGCTCCGCGAACCCCTATGTCACATGCATCAAAAGGCATAGAGCACCACAAATCAAGGACACTGAAGGGCCCGTGAAGAAATAAACTCGGAAAACCACTGGCACAGTACAAGGGTAGACACCCCTCGCCTATTAGGGATTTGGGAAAAGTGAATGAATTTCTCTGAGCTTCTGTTGCCTTGACTGTAAAACAGGAATTCTAGTATCTTCCCCCCTTACCTTGAAGGGATGCTATGTAAAAGTGTGATGTAAACATAAAGCAAGAGACATTCATTATTTTAGTTAGAGGTGACTTTGAATACCACAAAAAGTCAGCCTCTTCCACTCCTCTGAGTTAATCCAAACAACCCCGTTTGGTTAGGTATCTCAATATATGTTACAGAGATTAAGTAAATTGCCCAAGGTCTCCAAGTTACAGTGCATCAAGGACTAGGATGTGGTCTTTGTCTGCAAATTCTATACTATTTTTACATTATTGAGTAAAAGGTTCTAAGTTAAACTTTAACTAGAGTTCAAACAATGCAATGTTCTAAGTTGTCACTTATGAATAATAATGTACTGAGTAAAAGCAGTGGCTATGATAGGCACCTAATATACTTCATTTCGTCTTCGCAGCAAGACTATGTATGAGTATGAATTGCTATCCTTGTCTTACAGATGATGAAGTTAGGGTTCAGTATTTTTAGAAAATCACTCCAAATTGCACATCCAGAAATAAGCCCAAATTCAAAAGCAGGCCTTTCTGCCTCCAGAGACCAATGGTCTTCTCTCTGTCACAAAACCACCATCAGCCCTTTAGGACATCTAGACTTGGCCACTGGAGGTCATAGCCTTCAATGTACTGGCTGTGTGGTCTTGGACAAGTCACGTGGTCTCTTTCAGACTCCTCATCTATGAAATGAGGACACTGATAGTGCTTATCTAAAGATGGCAGGTGAATTAAATTAAAACTAAAATTTTTAATTTTTATTTTAAATTAAACTATAAGCTCTGTCAATTTAATTAATTAACTAATATTAATTAAAATTAACCAAATTAAATTAAAATTAAAGTACTGTCTACCTAAAGTTAGTGCGTGACTTAAAGGAAATAGCATACATAAAGTGCATAGAACAGTGCCTGGGGCATTTAAACACTTTAGTAGTGCTTACTGTCATGAATAATAACAGTATAATTATTAGGATTACCTTTACTATTATTATCATTATCATTCTGGTCGTGGCCAGTAGGGTTCACTTGGGTTCACAGTTTGGGTCTGAAAACTGTTCTGTGTAGGATTTTCAACAACAGTTCCCCAAAACAAGATTTTTTTTCTTTTTTTAATTATTATTTTTATTTTAAAGATGCAGGGTACAATTCAGGATTAGGTACATAAGTGGTCATTGTGCAGGCAAAGTTTGGGTACGCTTATTGATGTTATATGCCTCCCCCTTCCCTGGCAGTGTCCCACTACTGCCAATCCCTTTCTGATAGTATTATGATAAATGTTCAGGGTCCACTTAGGAGAGAGTACACGTCGTACTCAGATCTTTGTTTCTGACACAGAAGAGAAAAATATGATTTTGAAATCATTTCTTATACTATTCCACAAATTGTAACTATATTTCACACATGTGAATACAAGGGAGGACCCCCCAGAAACACTGGAATTATATTTTGGAAGGCAGGTCCCGTGTTGTACAGGTCTCTCCCACTAAGTAAGTGTTCTAGGAACCCATGGACATCAGTGTACCAGCTAACGTTACTGTGAGAGACTGTGTTCGGCTTCAGTGATTTTTGGAGGGAGGGAGGAGATTCTTTCAATGCGTTTGCCTTTTCATGATGGGTAATTTTTGAGCACACATGCATTTTTTAACCAAAAATTGCATGACCCCCATGCCCCACCCTCCCTAATCACCCAATCTTGCCCCAAGCTACTTTTTTTTTTTCCCCAGATGAAAAAAGTCCACAAAGGGAAATATTTTACCGATGTGGTAGAGGTGAAACAAAAAATAGCAGAAGCACTAAAAGGCATCAAAAAG
Organism: Tarsius wallacei; assembly: GCA_963574415.1. NCBI lineage: Eukaryota > Metazoa > Chordata > Mammalia > Primates > Tarsiidae > Tarsius > Tarsius wallacei. Next base: position 26,722 of record CAUYQG010092932.1, read on the forward strand.
GATGAGTTCAAACACTGTTATGAGCAGTAGAAAAAGCATCTCAATAGGTGTATTTTGTCAAACTGAGTACTTTGAAGGTGACTGAAATTTAAACATGTAAGAGTAAATACACAATTTTTTATAAATAAATTCCAGGGTGTTTTGGGTCCCCTCCCCCCATATTTATCAATCGGATAAGTCTATCATCTGCCTTCAGAACTGCCAAGTTTCAACCCCAACAACTCAACCCATTTTCAAAGGTCACCATGTCTTGCAATCAGATGTTCACATGATCACCTATGGCTTTAACCCAGATCCCTGTTACGCCTTTAAAAATCTGACTAAGTGCAGGGTCTGACAAACTGATCAATCAGTTCATATAAATGCACTAGAAACTCAGGCACTTATTGTTTTCAGGTCAGTAGGTACACTGGACAGCACCCAGGCGTGTGTCTGATGTCTTTGACCACATCCTTCTTCTAAAACCCTCCTCATTTGCTATTCCCAAAGCCTACCTCTCTTGTTCCTCTCCCCTAACTCCTAGATGATGTGTTCTTAGCCTTGGTCATCACTTTCTGTATATCCAGTACTTTAGTGGACTTCTATCCCAACCTGCTTACGTACTGTTTGAGTGATTTTATCCACTATAATGGTTCTAACTCCATTCCGGACGTTAAAGACCTCAAAGATCTCATTCTCTCATTCCCTTCCCTTGAACTTCTACATCTGTGTACCTGAATGGTGCCACACTTTTAAAGTGAACTTGGCATCTCTCCATCAGGCCAATCACTCCATACCCAACTGAATTGTAGGTCCTGAAACTTGTAGCTCCCACACATTTTTGATCAGCTCCCCTTATGTGTCATCACCACTGCCCGGTTCACAGCTTCACCTTTCCTCATGTGGACCATGACAGTCACCTCATGAAGGGTTTCTCTGCCTTCAGAGGACCTCTGGAACCATGTCTCTACATGCACAATGTCATCTTCCTCCATACTCTGCATTGACCATTAAGCTTCAGTAGTCAGAACATGCGTGAATCACCAGCATAGACTTTAAAAATCCAACGCTCCATGCTGTCGTGTGCCCTACCTCCCATGTCTACACCAGTGCCACATTCCATATGGTGGTCACTACTTACATGTGGCTACTGAGTACTTGCAATGTAGCTCTGGGTGAAACATAGACATTACATTTAGCAGACATGGTCCCCAAAATGTAAAATATTAATCTATCTTACATTGGTTGTCTGTTGAAATGGTAAGTTTTTTTTAAATATATTGTGTTAAATAACTATGTTATTAATATGAATTTCACTGTTTCTTTTTACTGGTTTAATATGTAATCCAGGCCAAGCTCAGTGACTCAGCCTGTAATCCCAGTGCTTTGGGAGGCCAAGGCATTGCCTGAGCCCACAGGTTTGAGATCAGCCCAGGCAACTTGGCGAGACCGCGTCTCTACAATAAAATAAAAAATTAGCCGGGCATGGTAGCGCATACCTGTAGCTCTGGCTACTTGGAAGGCTGAGGTGGAAGGATTGCCAGGGCACAGTAGGTCAACACTGGGGTGGCTGTGAGTGTGCCACTGCACTCCAGCCTGGACAACGGAGTGAGACTCCAACTCAAAAAAAAAAAAGGAAGAAATATGTAATCTGGTTACTCATGCCCTACTAGACGGTAAGCCCCTTGAGGGTGGGAATTATATCTTAGTCACATTATCATAAGTGCATTCATACATTCAGCAAATATTCATGAGCTATCTGCCATGTCCCAGCACTGTGCTAGGAATTCATTCCTAATGCTTAACATGGTACCAGCCGGGTAGAAGGAAGATCTGAACTAGATAGATTGAGCTCAATAAATACTGAAAGAATCTTAGCAATTAGGATTTTCCAAGTAGTCTACCGATCTAGAATTAAACCATTTATTCATATTTAGCAATATTTTTTATGCCTTCTTGCATGCACACCTTGTTACATGCTTCAGAGAACACAAGATAGAAAATCCACACATTCTTTCCTTAAAGAGCTTTAATTCTAGTAGAGATAAGATATGGGAATAAATAATATGACAGAATACAGAATGTAGATGCTATGAGAAAAATACAGTGTCTTATGAGAATTCTGAGAAGAGAGGGTCTTCAACCATACGGAAGATCAGAAAAGACTTCACAGAGGAAGTACATTTTGGGATGGAAGGGTGATGATGAGTGAGATTTCAAAAGGGAAGAGCATCCATGGAAAGAGACAGAACAAGCGTGCTCGGGCAGGACAGTGTGAGCAGTCTGTCCAGGGCACAGGATAGAATTGGGTATGGTAAGAGCATGATGTATGTTCAGAAGAGTGTATCCATTTGCTGGGGCTGCCACAACCAAGTTCCACAAGCTGGTTGGTTTAAAGCAACAGAAATTTGTTCTCTCACATTCTAGAAGCCAGAAGTCCAAAATCAAGGTGTCAGGAGGGCCATGCTTTCTCCAAAGGCTCCAGGGAATCATTCTTTCTTCCTTCCTCCAGCTCCTGACGGTCCAGGAAATCCCTGGAGTCCTTGGTTTGTGGCATTCCCATCTCTACCTCCACTTCCACGTGGCCGTCTTTCCTCGGTGCGTCAGTATCCAAATTTTCCTCTTCTTAGAAGGTCACCAATCATTGGATTAGGGCCCACCCAACTCCACTGTGACCTCATCTTAACTTGATCATGTCTGAAAGGACCCTATTCCCAATCAAAACCACAGTCATAGATATCAAGAGTCAGGACTTCAACTCTTTGGGGAGGTACAATTTAACCCACAACAAGGAATATCAGAAAACAGGGATCAAAAGGAAGTTTGGGGCCATCCCGTGGAAAGTCATGAATGCTGGCAGAGGATGGTGGGTCTGACCTGCAGGGAAATATACATTGAGGAAATCCAAGCAGGACTGACAGCTCCTGTCAAGCTTGAAAAGCTCAATTCTTTACCGTCTTCATCCTGCTGCCCTTAGGAAGAGGGTGAGCCAAAAAAAGTGCAGAGTAGCAAAGCAGTACCTCCTCCGGCACACAAACCACGTTCTGCTTGTACCTTGGGTGCTTGGAGAAAGTTTCAAGCAGACTATCTAGTTCTTGGAATCTTGTAATCTGGTTGCACATTAGTAAAATGAGCTGGCAGCGGCTTGAGAGAGGACCGGTCTTGTCAAGACTATACAGACACGAATGGTGTCGGGTGGGAACTAGAGCTCAGGGGACAGGAGGAGCCATGACCTGTGCCCACCCACCCTCAAGGGATATTCACAGGAGGTGTCTGTTTGCACAAATCCATGAGGCCAAAGAAAGCCTTGTCTGCTGTTATCTGTTGGGTATTTTATAGTGCTGCAAAGTGACCAGGTGATAGATCTTGTGTCAAAGCACATGAACAAGCCTAAAAATATGTACCAGGTTTTTTTTTTTAATTATATAACTGTTCATACAAAATTTCTAATTAGGGCTGATTCACTCATTACAGGCTTTGTAAGAACAAAGTGTCTTTCACTGGACAACTGTCACTTCAGGATGCATTAAAATTTTCAGAAAAAAAAAAGCACAACTACATAAAGATGTACTAAATGCCCTTGATGGTTTGGTAAATTTGAATGAGGATGCACAGTTTAAAGATTTAATTCACAAAGCCTATATCCTTTTGGAATGTAATGATACCTTCAACATCCAATTTTTTAAATAACTTTATTTATTTATTTTTTGAGTGGGAGTCTCACTCTGTCGCCCAGGCTGGAGTGTAGTGGCACGCTCATGGCCACCACAGCCCCAACCTGCTGGCCTCAGGCGATCCTTCTGCCTCAGTCTTCCAAGTAGCTAGAATCACAGGCATGCACCACCATGCCTGGCTAATTTTTTGATTTATTGTAGAGACAAGGTCTCCCCATGTTGCCAGACTGGTTCTCCAACTCATAAGCTCAGGCAATCCTCTCTCCTCCACCTCCCAAAATGCTGGGATTATGTGCCCGGCCAACATTCAATATTTTACATGGCTCCAGACACCTCTGTCCACTCCTGCCTGACCAATTCCCCACTGGAAAGAACATCATTTTGTGCCCTGACACCAGATCTGATGCCTTGCCTGTCAGCCATACAAACAGGTAAGTTCTTGTACTCCCTTTCCTGAGGAGATACACAGATATGTGTACAGACATTTTTTCCAAAAGTGTATCTGTGCTGTCAAGGTGATCCATTTAAAAGATGTACTTGAAAGTGTGGGTGGGATGTAAGTGTGAAAGAGGACCCTGCTGTTTCGAGGAAGTGTGATGATTAGTGGAGACAAGGAAGTTAGGAAAAGACGCATCCTCAACCCCAGGTCTCTATCACACCTGGGCTCCCCTGAACCAGGAATGCCACGCCAGTTCTCCTCAAATTCACAACCAACACACAGCCGTTCAACCACACAGTCATTCTTCAGCACTTCCCAGGAACACTGGGCCTGAACAATCTTTGTGCTCCTTGTGGGAGATAAATACTTATGGTTGCTATTCTTGGAGCCAGAACACCCTGCAGGATGGGCCCTAAGGCATGGTGGCAGCGAGGGGGGCTGAGAGAAAAATCTAGAGAGGCTTCGCTTTGCAGTGCTGGTGACGCAAAGGTGGGAAGCTCTCATGTATCTGTACAGAGAAGTCTGATGTTTTTTTCCTAATGAAGATTTAGTGTCTGTATAAGAATGACACCAAATATTTGACCCTCTAGAGAGACCAAACACCCAGCTCCCGCTTAAACACTCCACCCACTCAAGCCCCTATCACATTCGTAGCTGCCCAGGGAAGACAAGCTTACACAGATTTCTTTAGGCAAACTGTAAGCTGTGCAAGTGTGCCCTTGGACACACACACACACATACACACACACACACAAACACACACACGTGTGTGCTCTACCTTGGTGGAAGCCCCCGTCTGTTAATTCCCACACATACTGCTCAACATCCCACCCCCATCTGACTCTCCAGGGTACCAAAGAATTCTCAAATGGTGCTGTGATTTCCATGAACTCAGACAAGAAAGGAGGCCCCCTCTCACCCGGTATCGTCACCTTCAATAAAGATGCTGCAGAACCATGTACAGAAAAATTAAAGGCAACCCGGCTCCTGCGATGAGCCGGGACGTGTTGTCAATACGTGTCGGGCACTGAGCTGTGCTGGTGACATCTTGTGGTTGGAGCCGGTGACAGCCGCTCCTCACACCTTCCCGTGACTGCACAAGCTGTCCAGGAGCATCAAGCCTTGTCATTACTCATACATCAGCAAAGAGACATCTGGGACTTTGATAGCGGCTGCCAGGATCCACTAATGCACCCACTCGAACTTTCTCTCCTACTTGGCTGAGCCGAGACCCACAGACCTGCCAGCTTCTCTCCTCCCCCCATCCCCCCAACCCCCCCCCCACACACACACACACACAGAGCCTGGAATTATGGGAATGATTTGTTTGCTGTTAAATCACAGTTGTACCTTCTGGGTAAATTCATACAAAAAGATTCTTGTCCAGCGTAGCTGTAGGCAATATTTCTGAACCCTGAACCCTGTAATGAGAACATGGCCGGAAACATGAGGGAAGCCAGCAGAATGATTTAGGATGTGCCCCAGAAGCAACATGGAAGTCCGACTGCTCCCAGGCAGGCAGCAATACTGGGACCAGGGGAATGAGGCATGAAAGAGATCTCTCGGTACATATTTCTGCTCCTTCTCATGTTTCTTCTCAACCCGCATTTTATTCAAATGATTTTAAGATTGTTTTGCTTGTTTGTTTAAAGCCACGAGTTTTGGGTCTGGATCTTTCTGGGTCATTTATGCTCAGAAAAATGCAACATGATTTAATCAAGGCAAATAGCACAGTGTATTTCTTCTAAAGAAACCATATTTTATGTTTGGAGCCCACAAAGATCTGCATACAAATTAGGTGCTTTGCTTTGAGTACGCTCTCTCTTTTAAATCTGATCTACTGAACTAATGTGTTGATGCACATTGTTTCTAGAGAGGAGTATTAGAATCATGATCTTGACTGTACCCATTCTAGGCATTTTTATAACCATCATTTAATTTACCTTTAAGACCATCTTTCAAGTTGGAAAATGGAGATATTGCCATAACCATTTTTTTCCAGCAGAGCATATTGGAAAAGAGGAGGTGTTTTTCTACAAAGTTACACAGTTAGTAATATAGTGTATGTTAACAACTAGTATACCAAGACTTTGCTTCTGGCTGGGGCTACGCTTTCCATAAATTCAGGTTCTCTCTTTTTGAGGGTACTCTTGCCCCACTCTTTGGCAGGTGTAGACCATTATGGATGCAGAAGAGCATGAGCTGATGCTTCTCAAGAAAGAATTATGCAGAGCTCCAGGAGAAGGAGGCCACCCTACCCTGCTCCCCCACATGTGGTGGCTCAGGTTGTGTACTGCACAACCAGGGGTGGTCATCCCTTAGTCTACCCAAACAGCATTTCCTAATGTGGTGTCCTGCACAACCAAAATAGCCATCAACAGCAGCTGCTGGGTGTGCCTGACTCTCTGAACTTCTAGCTGGCTACCTGGGAATGGGACATATCCCGGAATAGGCCAGACTGAGCCTCCTTGTTTCTATAGGCGCCACCAAGGCTGGCTCGTGGTGCTGGCTCTCCAACTAAGGATAAGAGAACATTTAACATCTGGTGCCTCCAGGGAATTCTCTTTCCCATCAGGTCTCCAAAGACAGAGGTTCAGAGAAAGCTTGACTTTCTCATGCTAGAAAACATTTATGTAGTAACCTGGAACCCAGAATTGCAAAACATAAGTCTTTTGTGTGTTTAAGCACTGTTGTATCCTTCTGTGTCCATATAGTCTAATGGTGCCAACCCCAAAATAGCCGTTCAGTGTTGTCTCAGGTATTATTTGACATCTTATAAGCAAGAAACTTTAGGTGTTTAATTGAAGGATCCACTTTTAACTGATTATGTGGGTATTTTATTGTCTCAGCACCCAAATAATTTCTAATCTACATCTACAAAAGAAATTCCAAAAATATTCAAATATATTGATGATATCTACACACATTGTACTCCCACAACATACCGTCCTGGGTTATTGACATGCACGCAGTCTAAAGTGGTATTGCAGCACTGTTTTTTGTTTATTTGTTTGTTTGTTTGTTTGTTTCACTCAGGAATGCAGATGCCTGAGAGGTTTGCAGTGTAGAAATGGCATGACCTGACCAGCATTGAGCTCTGATCTTAGCTGGGTACATTTACAGCACACTCTTAGTTGGTGGTCTAATGTCTTCTACTCCCTACATATAAATTTACTAATAAACTGCAACTACTCCCTTGGATAAAGGGGTCCTGAGACATGCCTGCCGTGCTCCTTCCCAAGCTGTGCTCTAAATGAGATCTCTTTTTGCACGGGACGAAATTCCCAGGTGTTGAATACCAAGTCTGTGAATAGCTATGCAGATGAGGGTACCTTTCAGAAATAGTCAGAAGACTACATTTTTAACCAAAAGGATTTCGTTAAAATGTTAACTTTGTAATTTGCCAGCAGAGAGTCAAACATTACAAAGCAAAAGTTTTCAGTAAATACTTGAGATTGATCTGTTGTTATCAGCTTCAATAAGGATGACAACTTGAAATAAAAATGATTATTTGAGATGATGGATACCCAAAATACCCTGACTTGGTCATTACACATTGTATGCATGTATCAAAAGAGTAAATATATTCCATGAACATGTACAACTATTATATACCCATAAAAATTAAAACTTGAAAAAAGTGATGCTTACTTGTCATGCACCAAAATTCTCTGTTTATTCCTAATACATTGGTATCACTTGTTAGGCTCCTTCTCTACGTAAAATGCTGTACTGAGTGTGGAAATACTGCCCAAAATTGAGATGATACAGTCATTGCTCTTAAAGAGCTTAAAATCTAGAGAAAGACAATAAACACATGAACATCTTAACTGGGACTGACAGTGAGAAGGGGTATAACTTTGAGCACAGCAACAGAAAACACTACCATGACCAAACACTGAAAAATATAGCCCGCCAGGAAACCAAAGCCCTAAAATCCCACTCCACCCCCACCCCTACTTCATTGAAAGACACAAATTCTTCTCTTGAGGGCAGGGAAGTGGAAGAAGAGAAAGAAAATAGATATGGGGAGAGACAAGAAAGAGAAGCTAAACAAATCCAACCAAGCTTCTTATCTGCACATTCTAAATTAAGGGCTTGTATGTTCTTCCTCCCAGTCAAGGTAAATGTAGAAAGAACTGATTTCTGGAGATGGAAGCTGACCTCCCCATCTCTCGACTGCACTGTTGCAGAAAGCACAGCTAACTGAATGATAGATGGTGAAGTCACTTGGGCAGTAGCCAGGAGCTATCTCCTTCTGTTCTGAGACCTGCATCCAAATTTGAGCCTGTGAAATGGCTTGGGTGATCTTAATTTGACAGTTGTCAACATTTCAAAATCATTGCCAAGTTCAACCAAATGGAAGTCTTTGATCAGGCATGGCTCTGCATGTGTGTGTGCGTGTGTGCGTGTGTGCGCCTGTGTGTGTATATCAGAGAGTTGCCAATCTGAGCCCGGATAATACACCTGTGCACCCTTTTTCCGTCATATCTCATTAGCATCTCTCTACATGATGAATTTTGTGGGAGGATGAGAAAAAAATGGCATTTCAACTTCAATAAGTTTGGTCCAAGAAGGAGCAAAATATACAGACAAAAAATTTCCGATAGTGGATTAAATTAAACATTAAAATCTGAAAATAAGAAAATTATTGCATAGACTATAAACTTTTACATAAAAAAGAAGCAGGGTATAATCCTAGACAAAACCATTTATGATAAGTATTATTTATTCAGTGCATACATTTTTCAGCATAACCATCTCAGTCTAAGCTAAATTTGAGAATAATTTAGCCAATTCAACAAAAGCAATAATAAAAGTAATGATAATAATCATGAAAACAACAAGATTTTTCTGAGATTTATCATTTACAAGATATCTCATTTGAAAATGAAACTGTTGGCACAGCAAATATGGGATCACCATAGGGAAGTTATTGAAATAAAATGCAAAAATATCTAAATCCTCTGTGGAATACAGCTGTGGGTTTGGGGATCTTTTTACTTTATTCTCTAAGGGGCACTCATACAAAGTCTAAAGGTCATGTCTATTAGTGCCAAATATCAAGAAAGCATGAACAGAAGATAAAAGGTATGTTTCTGAGACTTTCTTTCCTTTTTTTGTTTCAAAATGTTGAGCTGTTTCCCAAAATGTAAAGCCCTACATAAAAGTATAGAGGTATAAAGGCAAAACTTTGTTTGATAACAACAGACCAGAAGGGCATATTATAAGTATATAATAAAGATTTGTGGAATAAGTAAGAGGATGACCAATGAGCATACACAAATCCATACAGTTCCATAAAGTGGAATGTTTTTTTTTGTTTTTTTGTTTTTTTATTCATTTATTTTTTTTTTTTTTTGAGTTGGCGTCTCACTCCGTCGCCCAGACTGGAGTGCAGTGGCCGTTCCCGGCCACCGCAGCCTCGACCTGCTGGGCTCCGGCGATCCTTCCGCCTCAGCCTTCCGAGTAGCTGGAACTACAGGCGCGCGCTACCACGCCCGGCTAGTTTTTTTGATTTATTGTAGAGATGAGGTTTCGCCTGCCCAGGCGGGTCTCGAACCCGCGGACTCAGGCAATCCACTCACCTCAGCCTCCCAAGGCGCGGGATTACAGGCTGAGCCACCGAGCCCGGCTAAGTGGAATGTTTTTAAAACGTTGAACTGTGATTTCTGGTTAATACTATGATAAAAAAATATTTTAAAAACGATTACCAACTTAATTGTGCTGAGTCATGAAGATGTCACCAATTGACCTTGATATTCCATAATCAGCTCACTGGAACAGTAGCTAAACAAAAGGCTCTGGAAGGGTCTTGAATAGTGTCCATAGTCCTGATCAGAGCCTCTGAACAGCTCGGTCTCTGGAGTGACATCCTCACCTGTGCTTTTGTCATGAGGCACTTATGTTGTTTTATTGGCCGCCACTAGTGATTATCTGTCGAGATGTGAAAACTTTCTCTGCTGCCTTTCCTGGTGACCTCATGCAAGTGAACTTGGGTGACCAGAGGCTTTTTAGAATTGCCCTATGAAAGTCATGCATCTCTACCTTGTGATTCTAATGCAAGATCCAAATTAGTTTTGTGAAGGAATGAAAACCCACGAACCATTTCAACCGTTTAGAGAAACAGAGGTTTCTTCATGACCATGGGCCCACATTTTATACAGATAATGACCCACCATCCATTTGGGAGTCTTCAGTAGTCACAGATTTCAAGTTGTCCACAAGAAATGCTCGCCCTAGCCAATGAACTCCAGATGGTACAGAGAAGTCCATCCCTGTGCAAGAAGTTCTGCATGTTAGAAGCAGAAGGAACCACAGACCTTCTATTAGTAATTCTACAAATTTGTGTACCAGTATTTTTGTTGTTTTTTAATTAAGCTTTTTATTTTGAGATAATTGTAGATTTGCACGCAGTTGTAAAAAATAAACTGAGCCATCCCTTGCATTCTACCCAGTTTCTCTGAATAGTGCCATCTAATGATGACAGCACAACATTCATACCAAGATATTGGCATTAATACAGTTGAGATACAGAACGTTTCAATCCCCACAGCAATCCCTCCTGTTGCTCTTGTATAGCCAGCCCATGTCCCTCCATACTCATCCTTCCTTTGCCCCTAGAAATCATCGATCTGTTCTCTATTTCTATGTTGTTTCAGGAATATTATGTCAGTGAAATCAAATAGTATGTGGCTTCTGGGACTGACATTTTTGTCTCAACATAATTCTCTGGAGATTTGTCCAGGTTGTTAGATGTCTCAATAAAACTTCGTTCCAAATCATTATCTACATTTACAAATTATCTATAATTCTGTCTCCATATTTTCTTCAAAAATCAGAAACTCTGTTCTCTGAGATCAACAGCTGGTAAGACCTACATGTTGTCTGCTGCCTTGAAAAGGTCAGGGGCTGTTTCATTTGCTTCAGTTCTCACCTGAAACATCCACTTTGAACATCAGTAGTTGGATCCTGTTGGAGGTGGTTGGTTGCACTTTAAAGAGGAACTGAGCTGCTGTTGGGTGGTCAACCAGAAAAAACAGGACATGTAAGAGAGACAGACTAACAGGCAGATGGAGACAGAGATGTATTGAGAAATGTATGTCAAGAATTTCTCTCTGTGATTGTGGGCTGAATCAACAGATTTTAAATCGGCAGGGCAGTCAGGAAGGGCTGACCCAGCACAGGAGGGGTGACATACACCTCTATGCTAATTGGAGTCTGACTCAAAGGATGTCTGAGTCTTCTTGCACAAGACTCTATTGACAAAGCCAAGTTCACCAGCTTAATCCCCCTTACTTAAAGTCAACTGATGAGGGACTTCAATGACATCTGGAAAATTCCTAGATTGATATTTGGTTGAATAAGTGAGTAAAAGTGTGCATATGCTGCAAAATGGCATATTCTAATGCAAGGTCTTTTCTGACCTCACTTAACCTAGGTTAGTTTACATGTCAAAAAACTATGATGTGGGTGAAGGAAAAAGCAAATTAAAAAGTAAGAGTCCAGCCGGGCTCGGTGGCTCAGCCTGTAATCCCGCGCCTTGGGAGGCTGAGGTGAGTGGATTGCCTGAGCCCGCGGGTTCGAGACCCACCTGGGCAAGCGAGACCTCGTCTCTACAATAAATCTAAAAATCAGGCGCCGGAGCCCAGTGGGTCGAGGCTGCGGTGGCCAGGAGCGGCCACTGCACTCCAGTCTGGGCGACAGAGTGAGACTCCAACTCAAAAAAAAAAAAAAAAAAGTTAGAGTCCTATACACACTCACATGCTGTCACTCATATCTTGTTATTACAGAGATAACAAGCATCATGCCAATCTATTCTCATTTTGAAAATTACTCAGAAGGTATCACTTGATCCACTCCTGGCTATATACCTAAAAGAATTAAAAACAGAAAGTCAAACAAGTACATGTATACACAGGTTACATCAGCATTATTCAAAATAGCCAAAGAACATAGAAATGGCCCAAATTTACATCAATGGATGCATAAAGGATGGATGGATTGACAAATTGTGAAATACCCATCCAATGGAATATTATTTATCCATAAAAAGAAAACAGTACTGACATGTGGTACAACATGGATAAACCTTGAAAACATTGTGCTAAGTGAGAAAAGTCAGACACGAAAGACCAGATGTGAAACATCCAGAATGGATAAATCCATACAGACAAAAAGCAGAATAGTAGTTCCAGGACCTGGAAGTAGAAAGCAAGAAAGAGAGACTCTAAATGGGTACAGGGTTTCCTTTTAGAGTGGTGAAAAGATTTGGGGACTATATAGAGATGGTGGTTGCATGACACTGTGAATGCATTGAATGATGCTGAATTGTACACTTGAATGTGGTTAATGTTTTGTTAATTAACATAAATTGTATTTCTTTTTAAAAGGTATCACTTGAAGAGAATGTGAAGGATGGAAAACTGCCCTATCTGTGAATCTGGAACACCTAATGCAGTCCCTTTACCTATGAGGACACCAAGTCACCTGCTCCAGGTAGAGAAAAGCAGGGCAAGTATATCACTCTAAAATGTGATATCACTTTAAAGGTTAAAATTGCTTCTCTCTGTGAAATATGGTGAGTTTATGATGCTTTTTATATTATTTCTGGGAATGGACATATTTTTTTAAAAGAAAATAATGTTACCTACAATCTTCTTTCCTGGTCAACTTTCTCCTCACTACAGTTTGAACCCCAAAGATAAAGAGAATAAAGCTCGAGATTAGAAAAATCAAGAGAGGCCTCAGTATATAAAGAAAAGAAGGAAGTCAGAGTGAACACTTTGTAAACCCATCAGTAAACCCATCCCTGCATTTCTCCCAGTGTTCTCTTTCCCTTGAGCTAAACCAAATCTCCTCTCCATCAGGTTGGGTGAGCAAAGCCCAGCTGATGTCAGCAAAAGCAATGGATGCCTCTGAAAAAGAAATTCAGTCAGGAGTCTGGAGAGAACAGGATGAGAAGAGTGGTCACCACACAGCAAGGAGCAGAGGCCACTCCACCCCACCCACCCAGATGCCCAAGACATCTGTGAGAGAAACCAGGAGACACAGCTGTGAGCAGTGAGCACAGAGCATGTGTTTAGCTGCTGTGTCCGTGGTTAGTTTTACCCCCCAAAAGAGGGGAACACAGATTCCATCCCAAGCTTGCTGTTTTTATGAACATGTTGGCCAGTGTGCTGCCACCATGCCCCTCCCTGACAGTGACTGTGGGAGCACAAAGGAAGTGGAGGCTGTTTATCAAAAGCAGGTGTCACTTAGGATAATGGCCTCTAATTCCATCTAAGTTGCTGCAAAACTGTTCTTTTTTGTGACTGAATAGTATTCTATGGTATACACTTTTTCTTTATCCACTTATCAGTTGATAGGCACGTAGGTTGATTCTACATCTTTGAAATTGTGACCTGTGCTGCAATAAACATACAAGTGCAGGTGTCTTCCCTGTATAATGATTTCTGTTCCTTCAGGTTGATATCCAGTAGTGGGATCGCTGGATCAAATAGTAGATCTAATTTTAGTTCCTTGAGAAATCGCCATTGGCACAAGTACACTTAATGATTTCTTCACCATTACACAATTTATCCTGCAACCCAAAGCCACTTGAACCCTAATGCTATTGGGGAAAAAAGCAGATACAAGCACAGCCATTGGGGTTTGTTCCAGCGATGAATCTACAGAGGCAGAGGAAGGGAAGTGGCTTCAGAGACAGCAGCTGGTCTGGAGATCAGGCTTACCTCAGGGATCTACTGCTTCTTGGGGGTTTCAGTTTTCAAAGCCACATGAAGTGAATGAGTTGAATGCTCGCAGAATTGGTCAAGTCATGGATTTGGTATTTCCTATCCCACTTTACACATAGGATCGTACTGTAACTACTACACAAACTATCCCAGCTATATGAGGAGTTATAGTATTTCCAAAAGACCCTTGGAGAGGGGCTTTCTCTACTTTCCCTTGGTGGCACATTTCCAGTCTTTCTAACATTCAATACTTTCCCAATCATTTTCCTGTTTTGCCTTTTTTTAAGCTGATTGTTTGCTTGCTTGTTCATTTCCCGGGCTCTTTTATTATTGTGAAAAGACTTTGTGGCCATCCCAACCAGTTCACAAGCTAAAAAGATCATCTCAGGTTATGCTCAAAACTATTGTCTTTCACAAAGGATGTGTCAAAGGTCATGGCAAACTATCTTTTGAAGTAGAGTGAAATCCACTTTCTCCACTTTCAGAGAGAAGATTGGTATATTAATAAAGGACAAGACTTCTTTTTTCTGCAAATAAGTATTTGAATATACATCCTTCAACTATCAGAATCAGACATATAGATCATTGCATCAGTGAGAGGTTATTCACAGAAAAATCTCTATTCTATCTGGGATCAGGATATAGAAGAAAAGTTAATTCAGTTTCTAATGCTTACATATTACCCCCCCAAAAAAAAAACATTTCTAATACTATTCTCTCTAGGTGTTTTATATTCCATCGTAAATTATCACAATAACCCTACAAATTAGTGAGTTTTTATCTCATTTTACATAGAGAGAAACAGGCTGACAACCTGACCAAGGCCTCACAACTCATAATTCTCTTCTTTGCCTACCCTTGACTTGGGTGGCACAATACTCTTTGACTGATGGTAAATGCAGCAATCAGCTATCCCCAAGTAGGACCTCATATTAATAATAGCGTAGATTACTGTATCTGAATCTGAATCTGAAAATTTGACTATTATTACTGATACATGAGCATTCTCTTGCCACTTAGTTACCCCAATACTTCCTAGAGAAAGTATGTGTGTGTTTCTCTTGTTTTCTGCAATTGCTCAAACTGAATGCCTGTTCAAGGCCAGAAAAATCAAGCAACATGAAGCTAAGTTGCTCTCAGACTTAATTTTATATCTATTAATATTTTTTTTGGTTTTCAAATGGCTGTATAGATTTCTTCATTACTATAATTTTATTAAGGGAAGACATCATGAATGAAAATAAAATAGAGTGAGAAAATATTTACAATAGTTAAAACAGACAGAAAATTAATATCCATAAAATACAAGGAGTTTCTTCAAATCAGTGAGAAAAAAAAACAAGCAAAAAGGATATAAATAAGCTTTCCACTAAAGAGATGTTCAAATGATACACATTTTATGAATATATGCCTCATACTTATAATCAAGAAAATTTACAATAAAATGAGATTATAAATTTCTCTTCTAGTAATGTTGGAGTAGTTTGTATTGGATTGACCTCCTACAGATTAAAAAAAAAACTCTAGAAAAACATAAAAATTGCCTACTTAGAGATTGATCAAAAGAAGCCACAAACTAGAGAGGAGTTAATCTTTGAAAGAGGGAGACTGCAAAGGGTGAAATGTGTGATTATGTGGCTTTGTGCTGAGAGTACACACTCTTCTATGTGGAATGAGGCCACTGGGACTCAAAGCAGAAAGCCAAGGATTACTGACTTGAGACGTCAGACTACAAAATTTGGGACCACAACAGTGCTATAAAGTGAGAGGAGGAGTCACAAAAAGGACAACATACAAATGAGAAGTTCCAAATCCAGATATACAGTCTGTCCTAATTTGTTAGCTTATTCCTGATTTACATATGCACAAGGGAAACTCCAGGAGGGTCAATGGAAAAGAAAAGCAAAACAGAGGAGATTTTAGCTGTCACAGAGAAAACAAGGTATGGAATTTGTTTAGTCAGGTTAATAATTGCTTGTTAGACTATGCTTCAAAGAAATATAAGAAAATCAAGAGTCTCTGCAATGTAATACTCACACTCTCAAGTATACAATCAAACATTAGTAGAGAAAAAGAACCACACACACAAATGTGACCAAGAGAAAAACTAGTCAATCTAAACTGACTCCAAGATGACCTAGCTGTTGTAATTAGCATAAAATAATTTTAAATCAAATGTCATAAATATATTAAAAACTTGAAAGAAAATATGATCATAAATGAAAATGAAGAAAAATATGGAAGGGAAAGAGAAACTATTCAAAAACCAAATGGAAATTATAGAACTGAAAACTTCATGAACTAAAAGGAAAAATTGATTGAATATGCAGCAGAAGAATTAGTAAATTTGAAAATGAATTATAAAATAATACAACCTGAGGAAAGAGAGTAAAAAAATTGGAGTTCCACAAGGAAAAGGAAAAATAAATAAAATTAAAATAATGGTTAAATTTTTCCAATTCAGTGAAAAATGTAAACTTACAGATTCAAGACTCTTAGTGAATTCAAAAGAAAAAGAGAAAATCTTGAAAGTAGCTGAAGAAAGAAGACATTACCTGCAAGAAAACAATATGAATATTTACTTTTTTACAGGAAACAATGGAGGGAATTCATATTAAAGTACTGAAAGAAACTGTAAACCCAGAATTTTTTATCAAGTAAAAATATTCCTTAAAAATGAACATAAAATAAAAACATTTATTTCTTGTTCTGTATACCTACATTAAAATAAATACTAAATAAAAATTTTCAAGCTGAAGGTAAATGTTTTATAAAAGAAGAATATTAGCACTGGTTAAGTACATAGGATACTATTAAAATCTATGATTTTATTTCTTAATTCATCTAAGACATAACTATTTAAAGTAAGTATTATAGCAATATTGTGAAAATAATGACATACAGTTGCAATATATAACAATAATACAAAGAATAGAGAGAAAAAATACTGTTGTAGATTTCTTACTAATTATATGAAATAGTATAATATTTCATAATAAGTAGAAGTTATTAAAGGTAACCTAAGCAGAGTGTTATTAAATACTCATTGTAATCTTTAGAGTAACCACTAATAAGTGAAGCAAAGTGCTATAGCCAAAAATACAATGAAAAATTATACTAGAAGCCTAAAAGAATATGTTAATAACCCAAAACAAGACAGGAAAAGAGCAACAAAGGAACAAACACAACCCCCCAACAAAAGAGTAAATCTAGATTATTAATAATTACATTGAATGCAAATGCAATATAATAAATATTAATTACATTGAATGAAAGTGAATTTTCACTCAAGTAAAATGTAGGCAGGATTCGTAAGACTAGATAAAAAATATAAGCCTTCAAGTATGTGCTGGCTATTAGAAATACTCGTAAATATAAATATAAATGTAAAACATAAATATACATGTTGAACATAAAAGGATGGGATATATACTATATATTTATCAAAATAAACTGTAATAGTTATGTTAATACCAGACCAAATAAACTTTGAGGCAAGAAGTATTGCCAGAGATAAAGAGGAGGAGATTTCATAATATAAAAGGATCAATTCATGAGAAAGATAAAACCACCATAAAAAGGCACGCATTTAATAAAAGTACTTCAAAATATCTGAAACAAAAATAAGTCACAGGACTAATTGAAGAAACAAACACACATACAATTATGGTTGAAGATATTAATTCTACTTTCTTTGTACTTATTGGGCAACTAGATAACACTATCAACCACTGAACAGCTGTAGCCCAAACTCTCTTTTCAACTGCACATGGAAGGTTCATCAAAATAGATCAAACGCTGGGCCATAAAACAAGTCTCAATACATTTAAAGGAGTCAGAATAATGCAGAGTTTATTCTCAAACCACAATATCATTAAATTAAAAATCAACAAAAGCCTTGATTTTTGGGAACATGTGGTGGTTAATTTTATGTGTCAATTTGTCTGGGTCACAATGCCCAGATATTTGGATAAATATGATTCTAGCTGTTTCTTTGTGTGATTGGTGGACTTGGAATAAAGTAGATAGTCCTCCAAAATGTGAGTGGGCCTCATCCAGTCAGTTCACAGCCTGAATAGAGCAAAATCCTGACCTCCCCAGAGAAAGGGGGAATTCTCCAGCAAACACCTTCAGACATCATCTGCAACATTGACTCTTCCTGGTTCTACAGTAGATAGCCTTTGGACTCAAACTGTAACTCTTTCCTGAGTTTCCAGCCTGCCAGCCTCCCCATCGGATTTTGGACTTGCCTCTGCAATCATGCCAACCTATTTCTTAAAATAAATCTCTCTACACACACACACACACACACACACACACACACACACACACACACATACCATACTTTTTCTGTTGCTCTGGAGAATTCTGACCAATATAGTATGAAATGTACCCTAATACACCTCTAAATAGCCAATAAGACTAAATATAAGGATATTTGAAAATATTTTAAACTGAGCGATAATAAAAATATAATATGTTGTTAAAATAAAAACTTTAGATAAATTTAACAGAACTTAATTGAGCGAAGAACGATTCAAGAATGAAGCAGCCCCTAGAAACAGAATAGGTTCAGAACAGTTCCAGGGCTGTCACATGGTCAAATAACATTTATGAACAAAAAAAGGAAAATAATGTACCAAAAACAAAAATGAGATACAAAACCAGCTCTATTGATTACAGCTGAGCATTTGCCTGCTCAGAACCTGGCTTGAAGTTGGCTGCCTGTGGTTGACTAAAATTGGGATGCTATGACTGGATGACACTCAGCTACTTGTTACAAGAGTGGATGACATCTGTTTGCAAGTGAAGCTGGGTTACAGCTCACTATGTACAGAGAAACCTTTACACTAAATGTCAGATATGTATGGAAGCAGCTTTAGGCCAAACTTTATTTAACAATATCAAAAACTGTTGCATGAATCTAAAGTAATGCTTAGAGGAAAAATTATAGCTGGAGATGTTTATCTTAGACAAGAAAAAAATGTTTAAAATAAATGGCCTGAGTTTCAGGAAGCTGTAAACGGAAGATCAAATTAATAATAAAATAAATAGAAAAAGAAAATAATAAAAATATAAATATAAATCAATGATATTAAAAATTGGGAAATTTAATAAAGCCAAGCCTTGGTTCTTTGAAAAAATTAATATAATTGAGCAAGAAAAATGAGAGAGAACACAATTTAGTAATATCAAAAATTAAAGCAATGATGTCACAACAAAGCCTACAGGAGCAAAGGCATAATGAGGAAATATTAAACACTTTATCCACAAAATCCATAGAATGTACACCACCAAGAGTGAACTTTAATGCAAATTATGGACTTTGGGAAATAATGATTTGTCGATATAGGTTCCTCATTTGTAACAAATGTAACAAATTTTAACAAATGATAGTAAAAGAGGGCTGTCAGTGTGTGAGGGCTGAGAATATATGGGAAATCTCTGTACTTCCTGCTCAATTTTGCTGTGAACTTAATACTGTATATATCGCACACACACACACACACACACGGAACCAAAAACAAAAAAAAGGAAAATTTATGTATAAAAAATTGTGTATTTATTCTTACATGTTTAAACTCGTCACCCTCAAAGTACTCTCCATTTGATGCAATACACCTATCAAGCCATTTTTTTCCACTGCTCAAAACAGTTTTTGAACTTATCCCTTTTGATGCCTTTTGGTGCTTCTGTCCATTTTTGTTACATTTCTTCCACATCAGCAAAATGCTTCCCTTTGAGGATTCTTTTCATCCGGGGAAACAAAAAAAAAATTGATTCAAGTGCAGATCAGGTGAAAAAGGGTAGGACACAAGAGTCATGCCATTTTTGGTCAAAAACTGCTGAACATTCAGCGTAGTGGGAACAGTTGCATTCCTAAATCACCCATTATGAAACGGGCAAATGCATTGAAAGAATCTCCACAAAAAAAAATTCATTGAAGTCGAATGCAGCTTCTCACAACAATGCTAACTGGTACACTGATGCCAATTGGTTCCTAGAATGCTTACCTAGAGGGGTAAGACTGTACTACAAGGGGCCTGCCCTCCAAAAAGTAATTCCGTTTTTTGGGGGGGAAATCCCTCCTCATATATATATATACACTTTTAACCCAGTCTCAAAAAAGAATTTATGCCAATAAATTTGATAACTTTTATGTAAAATGAGCAAAATCCTTGAATCACAACTTACCTTCACTAACAGAAGATGAAATACATGAATTAAATGTAATTCATCATCAAAATCTACTTATAAAGAAAACTCCAAGCTCAGATTATTTCATCAATGATTTCTATCAAACGTTTGAGAAAGAAATTATAGCAATTCTACATACGTTTTTTCAGAAATAGAGGAGAAAAGAGTCATTTTTCAAGAAATGGTCAAGAAAATTATAACAAAACTTGACAAAAACATTATAAGCAAAGAAAAGTACAGATCAGTGTGTCTCATGAACATAGACACAAAATTAACACAAAATAAGCAAATTAAATCCAGGAATATATACATAGAGATATACAATGTTCATTCATTTGAATGCTCAATATTGCTAAGACATCAATTTTCACAAATTGTAGATTCAGTTCATTCCTAAACATAATCCCACCATGCATTTTTTTTTTTTGAGTTGGAGTCTCACTGAGTTGCCCAGACTGGAGTGCAGTGGCTGCTGCCGGCCACCGCAGCCTCGACCTGCTGGGCTCCGGCAATCCTTCCGCCTCAGCCTTCCAAGTAGCTGGAACTACAGGCGCACGCTACCATGCCTGGCTAATTTTTTGATTTATTGTAGAGATGAGGGCTCGCCAAGTTGCCCAGGCGGGTCTCGAACCTGCGGGCTCAGGCAATCCACTCACCTCAGCCTCCCAAGGCACGGGATTACAGGCTGAGCCACCGAGCCCGGCTACCTGCTTTTTAAGTGAAAATTTACAAAATGGTCCTAAAAT
>CAUYQG010092933.1:0-15041 GCA_963574415.1 Tarsius wallacei
GAAATTTTCAGACCACAATCAGTTAAAGCAATCACAGTTTCACTAGAACAATCCTGTAAATCAATGACTATAATATTAAAGTTAACAGGTATAGCAGTGGGAGATGGTAATCCAGGCTGCAACGCCTCCATGGCTTCCATAGTGGCATTGATAGCTCTTAAACCCTGTAAACGTCTCCATTTACCAGATTTTTTCTCAATGCCAATGTTGTTGAACTAGTTCTTTAGCTGCCTTAAGCTTTCCTGAGGGCATGGGCCTGCAAGAAAATTTTTTAAAAAATTAGCCTAGTATGGTGGTGCAAGCCTGTAGTCCTAGAAACTAAGGAGGCTGAGATGGGAGTATTGCTGCTGCAGTGAGCTGTGATCATGCCATTACACTCCAGCTTGGGTGACAAAGTGACACCCTGTCTCTCACTAAATAAATGGTTTGTGTTTTGCGCTAGATAAGTGGCAAAAAGAATTTATGAATTTATCATCATTTTTCTCTGGCAGGACGAAGGAAAGGCTGCTGCTGACAAAATGAAAAAAACTAAAACTTCATGCTAAGGCCAAGTTAGCTTCTCTGAATAGACACTTAGAAGAAATGAAGATAAAAGGAGGCACTGCTCTGACTACAGAACCTCAGTCAGAGGAGAAACTCTCTAAGGTATGGTGACCAATGTAGCAGATCTTCACTAATCACAAACATTTATGATACTGAAATGGCATACTATTAAACGATACTTTTTCTTATTGAGCTTATAGTCCAGCTGGACTACCAGCCACACACTGGGAGAATAAAAGATCCACAGAACACATGGATATGAAATGCCAGTTGTGACTTTCATGGAATTAAAAAAAGTTCACAGGAAGAGATAAGTACTCAAGTGAGGATTATTTCTCACATGTTAAAGAGGAGAGCCACATACCTTTTTGAGGCGTTTCATCCTTGCTTAGATCAAGCTAAATGACCCAAAATAGACTACTGAATTAGATACTCTCTAAGTTTTCTTCCAGCTCTGAAACCATGTAATTCAGTAACTTAATATAGAATGTTTTATGTCCTCAAATGGCCACATAGTGGTGGATTGAAATTTCATACACTGTGGATTGAGTCAGCTGAATTAACTTGTGCTCCCTAGAAGGAAGACCCTCTAGGTTTAGACTGTCACCCACAAAACAGCTTAATGTTGGAGATACAGAGGAATAAGGAAAGAACTCCCTTTTCAGGATTACTGTCCAAGTACTCATTTTCATGATCTTTCATCTATGGTTCAGCCCCAAATATTCACATTCTATCAGGTACTTCAGAGAACAAGAAGGTTCAGTTTTGTGGAGAGTGTGGTATGAAGTCACGCATATCACATGTGTACTGTATAGTTATAAAGTGAGTCTAGACTTCACCTGTAGAAAAGAAATCATCTTATTTTCTTAGTTTTATTCTGATTTACTTCTTGACCTCCTATTATTCTTACTCTTAATGCTCTTAGTTCCTGGGAATTGAGGTTTTGTTGTTGCTGTTGTTTTGAGTCAGAGTCTCACTCTGTCACCCAGACTGGAGGGCTGCTCATGGCCCTCCAGCAGCCTTGACCTGCTGAGCTGAGGTGATCCTTCCCCCTCAGTCTTCCAAGTTGCTCAAACTACACACACACGCAACCATGCCCAGATAATTACTTGATACACTGAAGAGATGAGGTCTCTCCAAGTTGACCAGGCTGGTCTCAAACCCATGGGCTCAGGCAATTCTCTTACCTCAGCCTCCCAAAATGCTGGGTAATTATAGGTGTGAGCCATTGCACCCAGCCAAGAGAAATGAGATTTTGATCAATTTTCTAGGCATAGGCCTTGTGGCCAATAGTCAGCCCACAAGTACTGTGCTGTGCCTTTCCTTTTGGGAGCTAATGCTCAGAGAACATTACTTGACCTGAATTGATAACCTTATTTAAACCTATTTTAAAAGCTTTTCTCAATTATCTCAAATCATTTTTTCATCTTGATTCTTCTTTTCTTACTTTTGGCCTTTCCTCTGATGGTTCTATTCCCCTGGCTGTGGTAGCACTCACCTCTCTCCATATTGCTTTTTTCCTTCTAACTTCCTCTTAGCCATGCTGTTAGATTTTTAAATTATCCATTTTATACTCTGATCTTTAATTTAATTTTTAGCTCTGAGACCTTCATCAAATCAATGTCTCAGTTCATTTCCTTCCTCTGTTAAATAAATGATTTTTGAGTTCAAATAATCAGTCATACCAATTCTTTAACTATTACATTCTCCATATAGAGAATGTAATTCTGTTCCATGAAAAGTATAGTTGAAAAAAATGGCAATAATCCTCAGATGCTTGACTATTATGGGAAAGAAAAAAGTGTAAAATTATTCACTGTAGTTCCAGTAAACAGAACTCATTTATTTGGGAGGTAAATTTACTAGAGAGGCAGAATCTGTAAGGAAGAACTTTTTTGGGGAAAAATGGACTATTGACAGATTTAGATACCCCTCACTGGCTCTTTTCTGATATTTTGCTCCTCACTCAGCAGCTATAGTTTCTAGAATTCTGTCTTCAATTCTTTAAGACTATGGGTTTTTTTGTTAAGGTTTAGTCTTCCTGCTTTTTCTAGACTAAAATCTGTCAAAATCTGAAACGGTAAAATTTCTTCCAATATCAATTCCCCTGCAGTATCTTCCTGCTTTTGATTCTTCTCTAGTATTTTCAGGTTGCTGTTATCTGAGAGAGATAAGATGAATAGGAGCTACTGGTCATACTGAAACCGGAAGACTAAGATTTCTTAATTGCTAGGTCACCTAGTTTTTCATGCTCCCATCAGTTTAATAAAATTATAATTAAGTGATTGTAAGGAGAAAATTAGATCAAACTTCAAATTCATATCAATTGTCACTACTTTTAATGACTTTAACGCCTGCATTTTCAGCCTGACAAGAGTTTGAGACCATTGCCTTGCTAGACTCTGGTGTGGCCATGTGCTCTTCGAGCTATGGCTGTTGCCATACTTCCTGGTTTTGGCCCCCCTCCCCCAACTTGGGGAGGTGAATCTTCTCTCTCCCTTCTCTTTTTCTCTCTAATTTACTTTTAAATAAACTATATTCTTAAATCCTGATAAAAAGACTTCTCCAGAGGAGACTATAGAAGTAGACAGAACAAAACGTACACTCGAGGAGAAAGAAGAACTAACTAGTGCTTTGCTCTTCCAACTTACCCAGGCACAGGCAGAGCAAACGGTACAGGTAGGGGTGTAAATTGCTTCATATTCCTTAGGTTGACAAATCACTAAAGCCCAGTATATTAATCTATGACAAATAGATTTTCTAGATGTCCAGTGGATATTTCTCTACATATCTGTAAGTCTCCTTCCTTTCTGTTTTTGTCTGATTATATTATTACAATATACATTGATGTTTGTCATTTTTTTTCTTTTGTAGACACCCAGCATGCCCTCTGAATATATGATTTCACATACTGTAAGATTTTTTTGTTGCTTTATTTCACTTTAGGCCTTCCTTTTTGTTACTTTTGAAGTCTTTCCGATTCTATCCTCTATTGTGAGATGATTTTCTTTGCTGTCATATTTCTCATGTGTTGTCACCTCATTTCTGATTTTTCTAATTCTGATTTATGTTTTCTTCTTGTCTTGTATAATTTTCTCAATTTTAAAAAATTCCTTTTGAAATCGATTGCAATTTTGATTTTTTTCAGTATGAGGAGGGACCTATAAAACCTAGAATTTACTTATAGAAAATTGTGTATTTATTCTTACATGGTAAAACTTCAGTCACCTTCAAAGTACTGTTTGATGCCATACACCTGTCGAGACACTTGTGTCACTGCTCAAAACAGTTTTGAAGTCGTCTATTTTTATGCCTTTTAGTGCTTCTGCCAATTTTTTGTTTCATCTCTTCCACATTAGCCAAATGTTTCTCTTTGAGGAATTTTCACACGGGGAAAACAAACAAAAAAAGGTCTCTTGGGGTGAGATTGGGTGAATAGAGAGGGTGGGACACAGGGGTCCTGCCATTTTTGGTCAAAACTGCTGAATGCTCAACATGGTGTAGGCAGGTGTGCTGCCATGGTAGAAGAACCAGACACCTGTTAGCCACAGCTGGGACGTTTCATCTGCAAATTGTGATGCAACAATCTCAAAACTTCCATTTAAAAACTTTGGTTGACTGATCCAGAAAAACAAATTCCAAGTGTATGATAAGGGGCCTACCCTCCAAAATATAATTTTGATTTTTGGGAGAAATCTTCCCCCCTGTATTACCTCTGGCATGCTTTTATTGAATTATTCTGCTCTTAGTATTATTTTTATCTTATAGAGAAAAGGGTTTCATATCCTACACCTATGAAGGCTGGGAAGTCCAAAATTTAGGGGCTGCATCTGGTAAGGGTCTTCTTGCTGGTGGGTTTCTCTGCAGTGTCCTGAAGCATCACATGGTGAAGGGGCTGAGTGTGCTAATGTGCTGGCTCATTTCTCTCTTTCTCTTTTTATAAAGCCAACAGTTTTCTTCCTAGGATAAGCATTAATCCATTAACTCATTAATCTGCAAATGCATCCATTCATTCCTGAGGACACAGTCTTCATGACTCAGTCACCTCTTAAAGCCCCCCTTTAAAACCGCCACATTGAGGATAAAGTTTCAATATGAGTTTTGGAGGGGAAATTCAAACCAGAGCATTTCACCTGTGGGCCTCTTATTTTAGACACCATCCCATAGCCCCAAAGTCCTGTCATTCAGCACCAACTCAAGAGCCCAAAGTCTTATCTGTGATTCTGTGAAATTGAAAGTTTATCTACTCCCAAGATACAATGATAGGACAAGTACAGAGTACATGTTCCCATTCTATATGGGACAAATAGTCAAAAAGAAAGGGATGGTTGGGCGTGGTGGCTCCAGCCTATAATCTCAGCACTTTAGGAGGCCGAGGCAAGAAGATTGCCTGAGCCCACAAGCTTGAGATCAGCCTGGGCAACATGGTGAGATCTCGTGTCTGCAATACATTAAAAAAAAAAAAAAAAGCTGGGCTTGGTAGCACACACCTGTAGTTCCTGCTACTTGGAAGGCTGAGCCAGAAGGGTCAATTGAGTCCAGCAGGTCGAATGAGATGCCAACTCAAAAAAAAAAAAAAAAGAAAGAAAGAAAGAAAGAGTAACAGGCTCCATGCACATCTGAGGGCCAAAAGAGCAGCCATTGGGTCTTGGTTCTTAATTTCCAGAAGAATCTTCCTTGACTCCATGTCTATTGTGGGAAAACAGAAAGACCATGACAACAAGGCTATCTTAGGAAGCAGAGTTTTATTAGCTCCGGTGCCACTTAGTGGCATACACAAACATTGCTGAGCAACCTGGAGAAAGAGGAGAGGTTTCTTTTTTTAATGTTAGTTTAGGTAAGGGAGAGGGTCGGGTCGTATGGCTATACATTTTTCTTTGGAGTTTGCAAAGTTGTATTTAGCAAAACCAGATCTTCACAGAACAAATTTGCCGGGAGCTGCAATCCCTGAAAAGAGTAAGGTAAAAGGGACCTGAAAACAGGAAAAACACCGGCTGTGAGAAAGGCTCCAGCCAAATGCGGCCATGACGGAGGCAAAGTCCCATGGACCCTGTTTGACGGACCTTCCCTAACTTTGAAGGATTGTGTACATAGGCTTTGAGAATGTTCCTTCTTTAAATGAGATAATAGATGCACAGATGGATGATGGCATTTGACAGCAAAAATTATACTTAGGCATGGTGAAGGTGAGATTGCAGCAAAAGGGTGCCCCTTAGGGTGTGTAAGGATGTTTTTTAGTAACAGCAGGAGGTCGAGAAAAACAAGTCGACCACTTCCTCATAAACAACAGACCCCAGCTGAAAGCTGGTGGAAAACAACCGTTTGAGATACAAAATAGGTTAGGATATTATAGGGTTAAATAAGTAGTTTGATAAAGATAGAAGTTAGAATATTAATAATAAGATAGTAAGATAAGAAATGTAATAGTATTAGTGATAGTTAAGGAAATATAGGGATATAAGGATAGAAATAAGATTAGCAGAAATAAGTATATAGTAGTAAGTAAGTTAAATAAGACATAGAGATAAGGTTTAGCTTTATAAGATAAGGATATTATGGGCTCATAATAATAGCAATAATAATAATAGTAATAATAGTAAATAGCCATAGTAATAGCCATAAGAAAGTTAGAAAGAAAAACAGGAGGTTCACAGATGTTTAGCTTAAGAAAAACACCATCTTGGATGAGATAGTAACTGCTGTCTAGTTCCTGCCCATTGATTTAAAAACATGAATGGCAGGAGGGAAAAGCAGTAGCTCCTGTCCATTGATTAAAAAATATGAATGGCAGGAGGGAAAAGCAGTAGCTCCTGTCCATTGATTAAAAAACATGAATGACAGAAAGGAAAAGTAGTAGCTGCTGTCCGTTGATTTAAAAACATGAATGGCACGGAGTCAGCAGGAAGGAAGCCGGATAGTAATTGTTAAAGGTCAACTTTATTGTGAGTGCAAAAAGGATGTACATAGGCGTTTGGTTGGCAACATAGGATACATTTTGTGGGTGCAGAAGACTATATAAGCATGTGAAAAATAAATAAAAATTGGCAGAATCTTGAGCTCTCCCCAGGAAGAGGATTCCTGTTGTTTTCGTCTTTTCTTTTTCGCCACTTCCCGATTCCACCCACTTCAGGCCCTGACTTTCTCCCGGAGCTGGACTCCGGCAGTGTCCATCTTTAGTGGTGGCATTTTAGAATTCATTCCATCATCTTCACCTTGACCTTCTTCTCCATTATCACCCACGCACCTCACTCCACCTGCTACTCATTAACCTATAGAACTTTGGTGACAAACGGCATTACTAAGAAAGGTATTCCAAACTCAAATTGTGGCAAATGCATGGAGAATGCTGATGCAGGCAGAAACATTTTTCCCCTATGGCATGTGGGTGGGCTTTCTTCAGAGGTGAATAAGGTTTTTTTGTCATAAGAAGGAGCACAACCTCAGGGCAAAGAAACAAATTAAGTTCTGGGTGAAAAAATGGTGGCACTCACCATGAGAATAAAGATCCAAAGTGCCAATACTAAGCTGTTTTGATTATTGTAGACTCATAGTGAAGTTGAAAGTCTGGAAGTGTGATACTTCCCACTTTGTTTCTTTTTACTGGGGATTGTTTTGGCTACTCATGGCCTTTTATGTTTCCATAAGAATTTCTGTATTGTCATCTCCAGGTCTGAGAAGAAAGATGTTGGCAATTTAATGGATATTGTGTTGGGTCTGTAGATTGCTTTTGCTAGGATGGACATTTTAACAATGTTGATTTTTTCCTATCCATGAGCATGGGATATTTTTCCATTTGTTTGTGTCTTCTTGGATTTCTCTGAGCAGTGTTTTGTAGTTTTCATTGTAAAAATCTTTCACTTCTCTGATCAGGAAGATGCTGAGGTATTTCTCTTTTTTTGTGGCTGTTGTGAGTGGTATTGTGCTTTTTATTTGGTTCTCTACTTGGTTATTACTGGTGTATAAGAATTGACCATTTTTTGAACATTTGTTTTGTGCTCCCAAAACTTTGCCAAATTCCTTTATTAGTGCACAATAATACAATGTTGAACAGGAGGGGTGAGAGTTGGCATCCTTGTCTTGTTTTGGTTTTCAGACCAATGGAAAAGGATAGAGATTCCAGAAGCAAAGCCTCAATTTCTCAACCAACTCATCTTAGACAAAACCTCCAACAACAACCGTTGGCGAGGGAAGAATCTATTCAGTAAATGGTGCTGGGAAAACTGACTGACCACATGTAGAGGATTGAAACAGGATCCCTACCTATCACCATACACAAAAATCAACTCTAAATGGATCAAAGACATAAATGTGAAACCTCAAACTACAAGAGTCTTAGAAACTGCAAAAAGACACCCTTATGGGAATTGGGGTAGATAACCATTTCCTGATCAAAATCCCAGATGTCCATGCCATAACAGGTAAGATAGACAAGTGGGACCTCATCAAACTGAAAAGCTTCTGCAAAGTAAAAGAAATCATAAAGAGAGTGGGAAGACAGCCCACAGAATGAGGAAAAGTATTTGCCAACTGTATATCTGACAAAGACCTAACATCCAGGATCTACAAGAAACTCAAATGTGCCTAAAAGAAAAAACAAACAGTCCCATTAAAAAGTTGGCAAAAGACTTCTCAAAAGAAGATATATGGGCAGCCAACAGACATATTAAAAAGTGTTCAGCCTCACTAATCATCAGAGAAATGCAAATCAAAACCACATTGAGATACCACCTAACCTCTAAGAATGGTCATCACTAATAAAATAAAAAACCACAGATGCTGGCAAGGACACAGAGAGAAGGGAACACTTCTACACTGCTGGCGTGATTGCAAGTTGTTTCATCCTCTATGGAAAACAATGTGGTGATTTCTAAAAGAACTAGTAATTGACCTTCCATATGACCTTCCATGTGACCTTCCATATGACTTGACACATATACTGGGAATATACCTGGAAGAAATTAAATCATTCTACCAAAAAAGATACCTGCACATGCATGTTTATTGCAGCACTATTCACAATAGCAAGAACACGAAACCAACAATGCTGCCCATTGAAACTTGACTGGATAAAAAATGTGGTACATACACATGATGGACTAATTTGCAGTCATAAGGAAGGACACACATATGTACTTTGCAGCAACTTGGATGGATCTATAGTCTATAAGCCTCAGTGATTTATCAAAGAAACAAAGACCTGAGTACCACATGTTCTCACTCATAAGCAGATCCTGAACATTTACCATAATATTATAAGAAAGGGATTGACAGCAGTAGGACACTGCCAGGGGAGGGAGGAGAAAACACAACATCAATAAGAGTACCTGATCTCAAACCAGGCCAAGTGGGAGGCCTAAACTTTACCAGTACAATGACCACTTGTATAGCTAATCCTGAATTGTATCCCACATCATAAAAAAAAAAAAAAACAATTCTCATATAAATACAAAAAAAAAGCCAATCATTCAAAAAAAAAAAGTGTTTCCTTGAACTTTATGGTGGAGGAGGAGGATGGGACTTTTTTTGTCAGGAGTTTATCCTTTCTCTTCTTTGCTGTAATTGCCTTTTAAAATGTGACAATTAGTAACTACCCAGATACTCACCTGGCTATTCTTTTGGGGAATCTGAAGAAATAGAATAATAATTGGTAAAATGTTCACCTGATTCTCTCTGCTCAGTGGAACTTGATCTAAAGCAAAGACAAAAGAAGGGAAAAGTAAGTGGTCAATATATTTATAGCTTAATTGAGGTCGGCATGCAGTATTGAAGACAAGACCAATAGAATCGGTGGAAAGCAGGGAGAAAGATTATTGTGGATGATTAAACTTAATCACTGAAATAAAAAATTACAAAGTGAGATAGACATTTAATGACTCACTGGTAAGAAACTCATAAGAATAAGTACTTTGAAATAAGAAACAATGGTTAGGAATTAACAATAGGGAACTAGGATAATACAGATCCAGCTTTGGTTATTTTGGAACAACAGAAGGGGAAAGAGGGTTGTTTATGAAGACAGTGAGAAGCTGGGCTCTGGGCTCGGTGGCTTAGCCTGTAATCCCATGCCTTTGGGAGGCTGAGGTGAGTGGATTGCCTGAGCCCGCGTGTTCGAGACCTGCCTGGGCAACTTAGCGAGACCTCATCTCTACAAAAAAATCAAAAAAATTAGCCTATCCGGGCTCGGTGGCTCAGCCTATAATCCCGTGACTTGGGAGGCTGAGGTGAGTGGATTGCCTGAGGCCGCGGGTTCGAGACCTGCCTGGGCAACTTGGCCTCATCCCTACAATAAATCAAAAAATTAGCCGGGCATGGTAGCATGTGCCTGTAGTTCCAGCTACGTGGAAGGCTGAGGCGGAAGGATAGACGGAGCCCAGCAGGTCGAGGCTGCGGTGGCTGGGAGCGGCCACTGCACTCCAGTCTGGGCAACAGAGTGAGACTCCAACTCAAAAAATAAATAAATAAATAAATAAATAAATAAGAAAAAAGAAAACAGTGGGAAAAATAATGCCTTCAGCAAGGATCTAGGTTTCAGTTTCAGCCAGTGACATAAGAAGCTTAAGAAAATGTTCACTGAGAATTGATGTAGATGTAGCAGGAAGAATAATGGCCCTGAATCTGTGATGAAGTTGTCTTATGTGGCAATAGATTTTGAAGATATGATTAAGGTTAAACATCTAGAGATGGAAACTTTATACTAGATTATGTAGATGAGCCCAAAAATCACACGAGTCTTCAAAAGCAAAAATCATTTTCTTGTTTTGGTCAAGGGGAGTGTGGTTATAAACATAGGGTCAGAGATTTCAAGACAGGAGATAGCTAGCGAACAACTAGGCAGGGAGACAGGGAGGGTCCTTTGGTAACTTCCAGCCGGCCTCTCAGTCTCAGCTTTGGTAAACAAGCTCCCTGTGAGCCTCTCAAGCTAGAGCTTAAGTACTCACTGCTGGGATAGAAAAACAACCAATCAGTTTGCTGCCAAGTACCATTAGGCCCCTACCACCTGCCAATTGGTCCTTATTACTGACCAATCAGAACAGCTAGTAACAACCAATCAGCTCACAGCTACTGCTAGCTAATTGGCTCGGTCTTAGGACTATATAAGCACCAAGTTTCAGCCCCAAACTGGCAACCCCTTCAGGGTTTTCTGTTCTCTTAATAAATTCAGCCCCAAACTGGCAACCCCTTCAAGCTTTTCTGTTCTCTTAATAAATCCTGCTTTCTCACTTTATGGCTGTCCAGGTCTCTCATTCCTCCAGGGCATGAGACAAGAACCCCAACTTGAAGAGTTGCAGAAGAAGAGCTGTAGAAGATCATAGGAGCTAAGAGTTGTGCATCCCAGAGGCTGGCTTGCCCCCTGATGGAGCTGGCTGAACCAGGAGAGCTGCTGGAAGAAGGCAGGACTCTGAAGCTGAGATACTCCACGGGCTATGCTTGCCAGCCCACTGAATCAGCAACATTTTGAGGGCTTAACTTGCCAGCCAATTAATGCCAACACTTCTGGGGTTAGGCTTACTATCCCCTTGAGCTAACCCTCTCTGGGGCTCGGAAGGAATTTATTTAGGAAGAAATGAGGAGTGGCATGAAGGTTACATGGGGGATGGTTGTGCTCATTTCACAAAGCTTTTGTGAGAACTGATGGGATTGAAATATATAAACCAGTGTGGAAAACAGTGTAGCAATTCCTAAAAGACCTGAAAATCAATCTTCCAGATGACCCAGAAACCCGCATTTCTGGGAATGTACCTGGAGGAACTCAGATCACTTTATGAAAAAGATATCTGCACACACATGTTTACTGCAGTACTATTCACAATAGCAAAAACATGAAACCAACTGTGCTGCTCATCAAAATTGAACTGGATTTAAAAAAAATAAGGTACATATACATGATGGACTACTATTCAGTCATAAAGAAGAACAAAATTGTTAACTTCATAGCAACTTGATGGACTTAGAGTCTATAATACTCAGTGATCTATCACAGAAACAAATGAATGAGTACCACATGTTCTCATTCATAAGCAGACCCTTAAAAATCATCATATCATCATAATACCATAAAAAAGTGATTGACAGTAGCGGGTAATTGCCAGGGGTGGGGGCTCAGACCTTCAGAATTGGTAATTATTATTTAATATCTTTTCTATTTGTTGCAAGTACTGTGAATCAACCAAAGTGGTAGGCATTGCTGATGAAATGCTGGGAAAAGCATACAAGAAATAACTCCCATGTTGCATGTATGTATTTTCCTGAAAATAGAGTCAATTAGTTCTAGGTAACTAAACAATTTTATAGTGAAATAAAAATAGAATTGCACAACTCCCCCAAATTAAATATTTGTTTGTTTCTTTAACTCTGTCAGTTTTAATTTTCCTATTAATAAAATGGAGCCCTCTCATGTACTTTATAAATTTCTTTTTTTTTTTTTTTTGAATTGGAGTCTCACTCTGTCGCCCAGACTGGGGTGCAGTGGCCGCTCCCGGTCACCACAGCCTCAACATGCTGGGCTCCGGCGATCCTTCCGCCTCAGCCTTCCAAGTAGCTGGAGCTACAGGTGCGTGCTACCACACCCGGCTAATTTTTTGATTTATTGTAGAGATGAGGTCTCACCAAGTTGCCCAGGCGGGTCTCGAACCCGCGGGATCAGGCAATCCACTCACCTCAGCCTCCCATGGTGCAGGATTACAGGTTGAGCCACCGAGTCCGGCTTATAAATTTCTTATAAGGAACAAATCTTTCATGTCAGAACAATTGCCATAAAACACTTAAAAAAATGGGTTTAATATTTTATGCATATATGTATGTAGGGGTGTGTGGGGTGTGTGTGTGTGTAAAGGATTGAATGCAGTTTGGGATGAAAAATATAGCAACTATTCTTGTCTTTATTGCTCTATATTTGGCTACATCCAGAGTGGTAATAGAGATGTTGTAAGCGACATTAGGTAATGTGAGCTTTTCACATAATTAGCGGTCGAGTCTGTTAAGCAACCCATTTATTTGTGGAGCTGCCATGGCTTCACAATTAAGGAGAAACACTAAAATCAAGGAAGTGTTTCTTAGTAATTTGTTGAGGATCAATTTAATTGTCCTTTGGCACTCAGTGCTACTGAAACTCAATAAATAGTTCACTTGAAGGAAATGTGATGATTAGTAAAACCGATAGAAAAACAAGATAGTCACTGTTAGTCACTATTCAGCTTCTGTTCCAAGGTTACTGCTATCATGTTGTGCCTAAATTAAATGTCAGAAATTGGGATAATCTAAATATAAGAATAAGGATTATGGTCATCTATTCAACAGCACTCAGTGCATATTTGCTGAGCAAAAGGTATGTTGCATGCATTGTTTGTTTCCGTACAAAGATGAATTGAGAACAATTACCACAACCAAGGATAATTAATAATAGTAACTGCCATGTCTATAGCATTTGCAATTTTGA
Organism: Tarsius wallacei; assembly: GCA_963574415.1. NCBI lineage: Eukaryota > Metazoa > Chordata > Mammalia > Primates > Tarsiidae > Tarsius > Tarsius wallacei. Next base: position 12,980 of record CAUYQG010092933.1, read on the forward strand.
AAATATTATGTATGTGTTCTTCATCTTGTGAGAGATATAGGAATACATGTGAAAAACTGACTTCCTTAAGGGTATAAGGAAGCTATAGGAGTACAAAAGATTAATCAGAGATTTTGACTAGACACTTATAAAATAGATTAACTGAGCATGAAAAAAATCTGAGGTATGCTATGAAGTAGGACAAGGAATACAGTAGTAAATCCTATTATTCGAAGAATAAAATGAGTGTTGCTATTTGAAATAACTAAATCATAGTGGACTTGTTCTTAATCAGCATTTTAAATATTTTAATTTTTGGTAAATTTGTATGCCAATACATTAAAAAGAAACTTGCATAGGGGAAAACATAAGAAAGTAAATACACTAAAACATTAATAGAAGCAAACATCTTTAAAAAAACGTTTCCTTGTCCCCGTTTGCAGTCAACCTGTTTCCTTCTACTGCTCATGGTAACTATTGCTCTGCCTTCTGCTGGTAGCTTTACCTTTCCTAGAATGTCACATAAATGAATCCTAGAATTCTTAGTCTTGTGTATGGAATTTTTCACTTAGCATTTTGCATTTCATCCATGTTGTTGGCTGTATTAGTAGTTAATCAGTTGTTAATTGTCTTTATAGTGGTACAAAATTCCATTATGAGGATCTACCATAATTTAGCAAGTCATAAGTTGATAAACATAAAGATTTGTTTGCAGTATCTGGATATTATAAATAAAACTGCTATGAAAAGCCAAACTCAAGCCTTCATTTGAACACATCTTTTCATTTACCTTGAGTAAATCCTTAGGAAAGGATTCCTAAGTTTTGTAAGAAACTGCTAAAATGTTCTGCAAAATGCCAGTACTATTTTGGATTTTTACCAGCAAACTGTGACACTTCTTGAATTTTATCTCTGCCAATACTTGATGTCACTTTTAGCTATTCTGATTAATATTTAGTGGTATCTCATTGTGGTTTTACTTTGAATTTCTCTAATGACTAATGAGATCCTTTAGTCTGCTTATTTCTCAATTTTAGATTTTCCTTATGGCAGTTTCTACTCAAAGTTTGCAGATTTTTCTTTTAAATTAAGTTGTTTGTCTTCTTTTGTTGATTTGAAAGTATTATATATCCTGACAGAATTCCTTTTGAAAAATATGTTCACAAAACGTGTATCTGATAGTCTGTGGCAGGCCTTTTGTAATATGGTTTGTTATTTTTTAAATGCTGTCTGACCAGGTGTGAGGTTCTGGCTAGAAGCACACCTATTCCTCCTCTTGAGCAGCTGATCAAATCCACAGAACAACCTCTTTTCTTATATAGGACCGCTATACTCTGGAATCACTATGTGCCTGGTCTAATTGCCCCAAAGTCAGGTACCAGACAACTAGGGACAACCCCTGTGCCCAGAACCAATAAAAATTTCCATATCAACTTATCCCCAGGGAGCCTGCACAACATAGCTAATCCTACCCCTCTTGCCATACACAAGCCACTCCAGCTTGCTGCTACCCTGTCTCTGGTGCAGCCCTCTTTGTGGCCCTGTGTGGTTGCCTTCCCTCATTTGGAGAACTAACAAGGAGTACTGCTGTTTATTTAAGGGTCACTGTGTTGTGTAGTACCATCAGAAGAATCTTCAAATATTCTATAATACTTTTCATTTGCTTAGCAGTGCCTTGACAAGCAGTAGACCAAGTTTTCATTTCACTTTTCTTTTTTTTTTTTTAATTTTTTTAAATTATGGTATTATGGGGTACAGGTAGGGGTTAGGTATACAAAATTGCTTCATTCAGGCACCCTCGATGATAAGAGGTGTCTCCCCATCCCCAGAAAGATATTTATCACCATTAATCCCATCGCCCCGCCCCCCCATAGCTTCCCACCACTATCAGTCATTTTTTTGTGGTAGTACGTTGGATGCGGTCCACTATATGAGTGAAAACATGTGATACTTAGTTTTTTGTTTCTGTGAGAGGTCACTCAGTATTATGGACTCTAGTTCCATCCAGGTTGCTGCGAAATTCATGATTTCGTTCTTTCTTATGGCTGTGTAGTATTCCATTGTGTATATATACCACATTTTT
>CAUYQG010092937.1:0-11636 GCA_963574415.1 Tarsius wallacei
TTAGGTATGGTGCTAGGTGGGAGTCTTCTTTTAATCTTCTGCATGTGGTTAGCCAGTTTTTGCAGCACCATTTACTGAATAGGTTCTCCTCTCCCCAGTGGTTGTTGGTGGAGGCTTTGTTGAAGATGAGTTGGTTGAGAAACCAAGGTTTTGCTTCCGGAATCTCTATCCTGTTCCATTGGTCTATGTGCCTGTTCTTGTACCAATACCAGGCTGTTTTGGTTATTGTAGCCTTATAGTAAAGTTTAAAGTATGGAAATGTGATACCTCCTGCTTTGTTTCTTTGCTAAGGATTGTTTTGACTATTCATGGTCTTTTATGTTTCCATACAAATTTCTGTGTTGTGATTTCCAGCTCTGAGAAGAATGATGTTGGTTATTTAATAGGTATTGCATTGAATCTGTAGATTGCCTTTTTTAAAATGGACATCTTAACACTGTGGATTCTTCTAATTCATGAGCATAGAATGAAAAAAGTGTACACATTTTTAAAGATGTATCTATATATTACTTTTTGAGGGTGGATTAAATTATAGTAGTCATTCTCTCAACTATGCCCTCATAAGAGGGAATCTATAAGACCTAACTCTTTGTCCTGCCTCTCTCATGGTATGCTAGCATTCATTTGATTAACACCACCTTTTGAGTGAACTTCATACTTAAAATGTGTATTTATTTTTTGGCACCTCCTGTATATGAGCACAGGGAAGAAAGGGACATTTTTACAGAAAATGCAGCTGATCCTCAGAAATATGGAAACTAAATATGAGTCCACGAATATTTAGAACGGCCTCTCAACTTAATTCTTTATCACTTAAATTGAGTGATTGGATCATAGAAAATATTTGGAAAAAATCTTCCAAGGATTTATATGGGCATTAGAAGAAAACTCTTTGCCACTCTTATATATAAGGAAATGTTTTCTCTTTAAAAGCCTATAGAGTACAGTTACCCTCTATATTCCAAGACCTAAAACACTGAGTTGACTATGAACCAACTTAATATCAAAGACAGATATTCTTGTCTGAAGTTCAGCCAAAAGGGAAATCACCAGAAAAACCAAAATGCCAATTCCTTTGCTAAAAACGTGCATCCCTTACTCACTTCCATTCATCTACTAAATATATATGTACAGTAAGTCCCATACATAGGAAACTTCAAGTTGCAAATTTCCAAAGATGCAAACATGCATTTGCATGTCCGGCCGCATTCGTCTTGCTCTCCCATCTCCTACTGCTGATGATCCTTCAGCTGTACTATCTCCCACCTTCCCTCCCTCCTCCAGTCAGTAACTCTTCTTGCCTGTTCACACAATGCCAGCCCCTATATGCCAGCTATTGTAATGAACAGTACTACTGTACTTTTCAAAGTACTATACTGTAAGATTTAAAATGTCGTATTTATTTTTTGTGTTTGTATTTTATATATTATTTGTGTGAAAAGTATTATAAACCTATTACAATACAGTACTATATAGTCAATTCTGTTAGTTGGGTACCTAGGTTAAATTTGATGGGCTTACAAACAAATTGGATTTACAAACGCGCACTTGGAACAAGTCATTCATATAGGGGACTTACTGTATTCTTAAATGAGAGCCACACTTTCCTGAGTAAATTTTCTACCTGCTTCTTTCTTTTGAGTTTTAGAATCCATAATTTTCCTTAACTTTATAGACTTTTCTTATATATATAAATAATTTATGCTTGTTAGAATTACTTTTGCATAATTGCATAGAAAATAAACTGAATGTCTTCCATATTCTCTTCCCCTCATCTATTGACTGATTAGAAATAATCAGAATTAATTCTATCACAAGCAACCGAGTAAACCTCATTTTGCTCCCTTTCTTTTTTGCCATCAATTTTTAATTATTACTCAAATCATCTGACCTTGCACCTCTTAGCCATTTTTTCCTCAGTTACCTTGTGGTGCTAGATTTTCTGATGTTACAACAATGGGATACTAAGCAAATAAATACTTCCTCTTCAGAATTGAGGCAAGCGTTTAGGACATGAACTTTTCTTCTGAGTATCTTAGTAACATAATTTTGCCTGATTAGCTAACTAACTAAAGATTAATGTTAAAAAAAAAAAGGGATACAAAGAATAGTTGAGAAGTTTACAAAAGAAAAACTATAATCAGTGATAGATTTAGGTAATTTGATATTAACCAAATGTGTAAAATAAAAAAATTTCAACTTACCTTATTGTTAGTAGCTTACTCTGTATGAATCTTATCCTGTATGTACATAATTATTTTCTAAATTCCACCATTGCTGTAAGTGAAAATAAGCATTGCTATAAGTGAAAATGCTTATTTTTAGTATTGTGTTTCTTCTATTAAGTAGACTTGGTCATCGTTTTTGAAATTTTTTTTCTAATTTTTGGAATTTTTTTCTTTTTTCTGCACATTAATCAATCTTGTTTCATTTCTTGCTGCTATTAGTGCATCTGCTAATTCTTTGTGCTATAGACCAGAAACCTAGATAAAATGCTTCTTAAACTGATTTGTAAAACAAATGTAGGTAGCTCAGATTCAGGTCTTATAGATTCTCTCTTATATAAAGCCATGTCATTTGGCGCTAGGAGTCTGTGATATTCACTTATTTTAACTACTTGATGGTCTTTAAAAGCTTATTTTGGAGTCTCTCCTGTGCTTTATAGGGATGAGTTTGCCAGAAAATTTACAAATTCCTTTTAGGTTTGTGGCTATAATTGAGATCTCTACATATAACCTTTCACCCAGTGACACGATTAAATAAATCTCATTCTTAACAAATGTGTGATGGTGGTGACAAGGGAGCTTAGACTTATTTTGGTGAAAATCAGAAAAGAAAAAAAATTAACTTGGACTTGGATACTCTTTTTTTTTTTAATTGATGGGAGACTTTCCTCCATATGATCCAGAAACCCAGGCTCCTCCCATCTTCTGTCTCTGTCTTCTCCTGTGACTTCAGAATCTCCTGCTTCCAGACAGCATAAGGGGAGAAATAGGAGAGTAGAAAATCTCACCCACTTCTTAAAGTCCTGACCAAAAATAATACAGTTTGCTTCTGCACTTCCTTTGCTGGAGAAAGTAAGCCACATGGTCGTACCCCACACAATGGGGGGAGTCAGGAAATATATAGTTCCTGACTCAGGTGCACCCCCAGCCACAGCCCCACACCAGGACAGCATGAGCTTCTGATGGATTTCAGCATGAACTTCCGGTGGGTTCAGCCATAGGTAACAAACAACATAAAGTTCTGGAAAATGAAAAAAGGTACAAAAATAAATTAGCACATGCCAGCTCAGTGGCTCATGCTTGTAATCCCTAAATCGGCAATTTAAGGAGGCTGAGGCGAGAGGATTGCTTGAGCCCCAAAAATTGAGACCAACCTGGGCAATATAGCGAGACCTCATCTCTATAAATAAAAAAATATATATTAGCTGGATGTGGTGGTGCATGCCTGTAGTCCCAGCTATTCAGGAGGCTGAGACTGAAGGATCGCCTGAGCCCAGGAGAGTTAAGCTGCAGTGAGCCGAGATTGTGCCACTGCACTCCAGCCTGGGTGCCAGAGTGAGACCCCAACTCAGGGAAAAAAAAAATGAATAAAGAAAAAAGAATACACACAGATAAAATCATCTAGGTGCACCAATATGCAAACCATTTATTTAACAGCACCAATACTCCTGGTTGAGTTAATCATGCACTTTGGGTGTTGTTTTTTTTAATAACTGTGATGGTTTGACATGACTCCTCTAAGAAACATGTGGGTACAGAGCTACAGTGACAGAGAAATTTTCTTAATGGCAAAACACATCCCTATGGCAGCCTGAATTAAACAATTCAAATATTATGAAAATATGCAAATTATGAAAGAGTAAGAACGTTCTGTTGACCAACAGCATGTTCTTTTTCTTATCACTCACTCTTGCTAAGGTCTTTAGATATGTCTATTGGGTTACTTGTGTTTGCTGTTTATTGTCACAACTAACAGGTGAAGTCAAGGAGAAATGTAAAATGCAGTCAGTTCCAGAGTAAAGTATTACTGTGGCCACATCTGAAAATATATCTGTTGAATTTAGCTTTACAAAGGATTTATTCTTCATTTTGGCAGAGAAGATAATTCTATCTGTTGATTTGCCTTTAAATTACTGCCTTATAGACTTCAGGTATTTAATAAATATCGATGAATTTGAATAGACCATTTGATGGTGATGATTGTGGTGATTTTTATACCGAAACTCAGAGATAGTTGTACAGATTAATGAGTGCATGTTGAAACTACTTTAGCTCTTATGATGAACTGTGTCATCATAATAATAACCATTGTGATTATTAGGGTAATGATTATAAACATAAATCATTGACAAAAATATGCTAAGAATAATGTGCCATTTAATATAGAATGTGCTATTTTTATAAAAATTCCTTTATAGAAATCAATTTGCTTTTTAAAAATATATTTTTAATATTCTAAGTTTCCTTTGAGCATAATTAATTGTTTTCTAGTTAACTTCAATGTAATTGATAGGTAGCAAAGGATATCATCATTAAGTCAGTCTAGTAGTAAAAAGTACATGGATTAATAACACTATTATTCTGTATTACTTATTAAAAAGACCACTTCTATTGCATATCACATAGCACTATTTGTTGATCAACTGTGACAAAAGAGAATAGATACACTTTCATAGGCATATATTTCTGCTAGGACATATTTTACCTCTTCAAGAACAATAAAAAGTAATTTTTTTCTTTGAAAGTGTCTTTAATTTTTTTGATGCTCAAAGAATTTTGTATTAATTTCTTTTTAATTGACAATAGTTGTGTATATTTATGGCATACAGTGTGATGTTTTTATCTATGTACACAATATAGAAAGGGTCATTCAGTGTGTTTAAAAAAATAAGTATCCTAGGCTCCTTACATCCCTTTTTACCATGACTGTATGTTAATATCATAATAACTATCATTCATTGAGATCTAAGTAAGCACCAGGTGCCATTCTCAGAGTTTTATGTATATTAACTCATATGGCTGTCTCAAAAAACATATGAGATGGTAGTAATATTATTTTCACTTTAATAAGAAGCAAGCGTAGAATGGTTAACTAACTTCCTCATAGGCATCACACTACTAACAAGTGGAATAGTATTGAACCTGGGAATTTGAACATCAAATCCCTTGCTCTGGGCCACAGTAGACTAAAGCTACCTTTCTACTAGGAACTGTCAATATGAGGATTTAGGTTATTAAGTTTTTACATAATAGTTTGTTTAAGTAAGCATGACATTACTGTGCAACCAATAAGTGGGTAGAATATAAAGGAACTCGATTACTACATAGTATAAAAATCAGAAGTGATAGTGTCTATTATTTCTTTTGATTTTGAAAATGTTTTTTTGTTTTGTTTTTAGAAGACTCTCAGAACAGAAAAGGCAAAAAATGTTGGAAGCTGTTTTAATCAGTCTCATGCATTAGCTAAAATAATAACATTTTTGTCTTTTTTTTTTAGGTCTCCTAGAAAAGAGTAAATAAAATAAATTTAGCTGACATATGAAATCACCATTTTTGTAGGTCAAAAGATGGTTATAAATTGGCAATTCTTTATGATTCAACCTATTACCAACCTAACACCATAAGTATTTATTAAAAAGTAGGTCAGAAATTATGACAGGGAGAGGCAAGGACTCAAAAGGAGTAATGCATGGTCCTTGTCAGAAGAGAGTTTACAATTTGATTATAGAAACAAGCCATACCTACTTGTAAATTTAAATGATACCACTCAGGAGAGCTTAGAGTGAGATTGTGTTCAGATGCTGGACTTCAAGAGCCTTCCCTGTGAAATCAATAGAAGCCTAAAGGCTCCCAGGCTTTTAGAAAGTGCCCTGCAACCTCAGTGCACCTCCCAAGAACACTGAGTGCTCCTACTTTACTTCAATAACCTCTGCCCATGGATCCCATGGAAACTACACAACCTGAGTTACGCTGATCCAAGCTTGCACTTCTGCTGATTGTCTCAGTTACATATTCACCCTGTTCAGCTCAGGCCCTGGTGACCTGCTTACTAAGCACCAGCCCTTTTCCCCACTCATTGCCCCCCATCTCCAGTATCTGATCTTTGTCTCTCTGCCTCCTAGATACAGTGGAGCTATCCCCAGTGCCTCTCTTGATATCGGTTAAGACTCAACCTGCCAAGTTATAAATATTATGTAATAAAGTCTTTCAAAATAACCAAAACAGTTAATATTATAATTTTAAGGAAAGTCTGAGAATCAGAGTATTTAGAAAAAAAACTTCACTGAAAATGAGTAAGTCTTGAATGAAGATTTAAACAATGGTAGAATTTAGATGAATGGAAAAATAAAAGGATATTCAGGCTGTGGAAAATGTAGAACTAAAATAACAGAAATTGTCCCAGCTAAGTGAAGATTTCATGCAGTGGGAGATAACAAAGAAAGATCAATTAAAACAGTATTCAGTCTTCAACGACAGACTGAGGACTTTGAGTCACACCCAATAATAGCCACTGCATACTGAGTATTCACTATGTGCCAGGCACTGACATATGACTTCCCAATTTTACCAAATTGGAGAAATTAATTATCAATTATACAGATTAGAAAATGAGATTCAGAGAGGTTAAATATCTTAAATTTTTAAATTATTTTTAATCACTTTCAAAGCATTTATTCTATAACAGGCTTAGATCTAAGTGCTTAGCAAAAATGAACTCAACTTTAGCTATACAGCAGTCCAATGAGGAAAGTACTATTCTTATTCTCGTTTTCTCTTAGAGCTACATGTGGTACTCAGAGGGTTCCCTAACTTGCTCAAAGTCTCACAGTTGGTGAATGATGGAGCAAACATAGGAAGCCTTACTCCAGTCTGTGCTTTTAGACACTCTGAGAATAGCTATGGACCTGGGGATCTCTGGGGCACTAAAGGTTTTGAGCAGAATTACATAACCCAAGTGGCTGGTAAGTATTATTAAATATTCCAATGGGAAGTCAGGTGAAAGATTATAGCTGTCATCTAGATCTCAGATGATTGAGGCCCAGATTAGGGCAGAATTGGTAAGGATAGAAAGAGTAGAAAATGTGAAAAAGCTTACAAAGGTAGAATAAAGCAGATGTGGAAACTAGATATGAAAGATAAGTGTGAACAAGTAAAATATGATTCTGAGAATGAGAATTATGATAAACTATCTGAAATAGAAAACATTTGCAAGGAACATTTTGATGCAGATTTTGTGTCCAGGCTGAAAAATGTTGAGTGGAACTATTCAGGGAACCACTGGACATAGATACTTGGAATTCCCATTGTACATTAGATATATTGTATTCATTAATGTGGTTAATTATAGTATGTGTGTTTATGTATCTGTTTCTCCTATATAGGAGTGATTTCTGGACTCTCTTATCCCTTTGACTCCTCATTGCCTAGCATAGGACATGGTCAAATGGTAGATGCCCAATAATTATGATTGAATGAAAATAATTATCCAGAAAATGATGATAACTGTGGTGTTGCATCTCTAAGGAAAATAGGAGAGAAATGAGGACCAGGTGTCAAATTTCTCTTTCTCCTGGAGATTAATGGTCTCAGCTCTATCTTTTCCTAATAGAATCTGAAACTTGCAGCCTGTGAATTTGTTGTGTAAAATAAATCACCGTATGTTTAAGAAAATATTACCTTAGAATTCTCTTAATGGTTTACTAGTTGGAATCAATACATGTCTATTACTTTCGTGTCTTTAATTATATTTATCTAGAGTACTTGATTACTAGCTGTAAGTGGTGTGGAGAAACAAATTCTTTGCAGCTGGAAGTGGTATTGTAGGAAATTCTCATAAGAACATTCATGTACCGGAAATGACTTGTATTTCTTGATTATAAATAACAATGTATTTGCCCTGTGTTCTTCTGAATTGAAACCACCCTTAAAGGAGCAGATAGATGGCATCACATTAACAGTTCAAATTTTCCTTATTTATTTCATACATATTATAAAAAGCATGATTCTTCTTCTATGCAAATTGTGTTTGGGATATATTAGGAGCATGGAATTCCTGGATGGTATCTAGGTATGAATACTTACAGAACCTTTTCTGCCTCTTCCCTTTACTCTCTTCTCCCTGTTTTTTCCTTTGGGGCTCTGGGAGTAAATATTGTCTGTACCATTTATTTGGCATTTGCTACTTGGTATTTTAAGCTATACAGGCATAGAGAATTGCAGTTTTTCAAGTATATTTTATTTCAAGCTTCTAAAGATCCTCTTCAGCAATCAGCAAAACCCCATTTATATCACAAATGTACACATACCTGGGAAACTGTCCAAATGCCATGTGTTGATTTACAGCTTCTGAGATCTCAAAGTAGCTTGAAGTTAGTCTTTTGATATCCCCTATAAGTGCATTGTTATGATTTTGAAAACTTTGTATATGAAAAAGAAGCAGATATAGACATGAAAATTACCTGTATAAATGTAGTTGAAATCTGGGCATGGTGACTCACACCTGTAATCCCAGGACTCTGGGAGGCCAACCCAGGAGGATTGCTTGAGCCCTGAGTTTGAGACCAGCCTGAATAGCATAGCGAGACTTTGTCCCTACAAAAAAATTAAAAAATTAGTCGGATATGGTGGCATCTTAAGGATTCTGAAGTCTGAGCCCAGGAGGTAGAGGCTGTGGTGAGCCACGAGCGTGCCACTGCACTCCCGCCTGGGTGACGCAATGAGACTCTGACTCAAATAAAAAAGAGAAAGAAATTTGTTTGAAAAATAAAGCTAGTCTTTTCCATTGTTGCTCCAACACAATTTCTATGCCTGATCTGTTTCTCTTTATTAGGCTGACATAAATGTGGAAGAGTTGTTGTTCTTGCAAAACTGACAGAAACTACTCATTTCCATACTATGTGTGCACTGCCAAAGAAGCAGCATAGCAAACCAGGGGAAGAATCACAATTAGAAATTAAAATTAGGGGTTTTTTATCTCATTTTTATTCTAAGTTATTAGGTGAGACCTAAGATGAACTGGTGTTTAAATATCATCGTTTACAAAAGCTGAACTAGATGACCCCTAAGATCTGAAACCAATGACCTTTTTATTGAACTACTGCATCACCCATTGAGCCATCTTCTAATGTTTGTGTTGTCCAGGAAGAAAGACCTGGAAAGTCTTCCCTTTCCACTGCTCCTCCCCCAGGAACACCTGACACCTTTGGTCTACTCTGGGAGCTTTGTTGTATTTATAAAAAGCTCCTTTCATCCAGGTGTTTCACTCCTTCAGGAAGGTGCCACCTTGTTGACAGCTCTGATAGTGAAAGAAAATTGACAAGCCTGAGCACCTCACTTCCTCAAACTACCTGTTAATGATGGTGGTGCCCATGCCTGCCTGGCAGCCGCGATTTCCAATTAAGCATCTGTGGAAACTGGAAAGCCAGTCTCTTAATTGGGAAGCTGCAGATGCAAGGCAGGTTGCAATTTCTGCCAAGACATTTATCAGTCAAGCCAAGCTTGCTTCCCTCATCCTCACGTTTGCATTTGTGTTTTGTTATTCTATAGTCCCCCACGTTGCAAGAGAAGGAAGCTATTTAGTGAACATCTGAATATATAGAAGTCATTTTGCATAAGGAACTTTTTGCTCTATAAATAACCTCCTACTGAACCAGAATCCATGACGAATTTAGTCCTAATTACACCTTACTCTCACCCTGCCTCCACACCTCCCATTAAGATATATTGTCTAGGACACATGCAGGGGATCTGTTTGCAGCTATCTTTTACATAGAACTGATTGTTTAATTGCAGATTAAAGATTAATGCAAGTATAATGATTCCATGAGGACACTTCAGACAAAAGCATCCTACATCAGGCTGCCTGCCTCCATTTTTCAATTTGACCATAAATTTGGCTGGGAATTAAATAGTAAGTAGCCGTGATTGCAACTCTGGTCTCTGAAGGCACTCACGGGAATGAAAATAAATGAACAGGCTCTCACACAAAGCATGTTTCATTATGGTCATTAGTGGACAGATTCTCAGCAGTATTGAAGGTGAAATTGTTTAGAAGAGATGTTGGCATATGTCCGTTAAGGGTAGCTGAAAAGGATGGTGAAAAGCATGGGAGTGGCCTTGGTTGGGGGATGATTGTGGCATAGTTTTTGAATGTTAATTCCTTTGGTTTATTTCTATTGTTTAAAAGGCATCAAGTATAAGCAATAGGTTACTTATACTACAGAACCGCAAAAACATAAGCTTATTTAGCATAGGTTCAAAGTTAGTATGACGTACAATATGAGTATAAATGTAAATGATGGTTATTTGGTAAATAGACCAACTCTTGCATAAAACAGTCAAATAAAAATATTATAGAATAAATGAGACATTATAAAAAGCCCAGAAGGGTCTTTACCATATACGTGATAATGCTTTTGATTGTGAAATGCTTACCTTTGGATCTCTCTTGTGTTTTTCAGGTAAGAGACAGTTTTTCCTTAAAGCTTTGGCATTGTTGGCATGTTGGTCACCCATTGTAAATATGACATTAAATTTATTTCATCACCTTATTATCTTACTTATCAGTGAGCAAATTAACATACATGACTATAAATAAGAGGATAAATGTGGCTGCTTTGTTTTGTTTGGAGCCAGTGGTTCTGTAGCCTTTACCCCCAATAAATGTCATTGCATAAGTACTTTGAATGTTATTACACTAATAATATGCTAATTAAAGATCCTTACACATACCCTAGCTTGAGTTATGCTATTATTTGATAAGCTAATTTTTATTTTTTACAAAAGAATAAAAGAGCAGAGACTATTTCCATTATGTATTATGTTTTAAAGAATTTTTATCTGTTGTCAATTAACATGAAGCCAAGACATAAACTAAAATCTGACAAGACCCACACTTTCCTTCACATTCTCCACAGTTTTATAGAAGTCCTCCAATTTGGAAGAACAGATACAACCGTGATAACAACAGTGACCCAATAATGATATTTAAAAAGAAAAATCTAAAGTGTTTTATAATCATAATGAGTTTTGTACCTTCAATAAGAAAACACTCAACTTGGTGTGGTGGCTCAAGCCTGTAATCCCAGTACTTTGGGAAGTGGAGGCAGGAGGATCACTTGAGCCCAGAAGTTTAAAACCAGTCTGGGCAACAAGGTGAGACCCTGTATTTACCAAAAATAAAATAAAATAAATTAGACAGGTGTGGTGGTGTGCATCTGTAGTCTAGCTACTGAGGAAGCTGAGGTGAAATGATTACCTGAGTCCAGGAGGTCAAGGCTGTGGTTGAACCATGATCATGCCACTGCAGTACAACCTGGGCAACAGAGTGAGACTCCAACAAGAAAGAGGGAAGAAGGAAAGAAAGAACGGAGGGAGGGAGGGAGCAGGGGGAGAAGGAAGAAGGGAGATGGGGGAAAGGAAGAAAGCGAGGAAGGGAGGGAGAGAAGGAAGAAAGGAAGGAAGGAAGGGGAAAGTGGGAAAGGGAGAAGGAAGATAGGGAGGGAGGAAGGGAGGGAGAAGAAAGGGGGAAGGGGGAAAGAGTGAAAGGGAAGGAAGAAAGAGAGAGAGGGAGGGAGGGAGGGATGGAGGGAAGGAAGGAGGGAGGGAGGGACGGAAGGACGCAGAAAGTGG
>CAUYQG010092938.1:0-26517 GCA_963574415.1 Tarsius wallacei
GATGTGGAGAAAAAGGAACGCTTCTACACCACTGGTGGGAATGCAGACTAGTCAACCTCTTTGGAAGACAGTGTGGCAATTTCTGAAAGAACTAGAAATTGACCTTCCATATGACCCAGCAATTCCCCTATTGGGAATATACCCAGAGAAACCCAAATCATTCTACAAAGAAGATACCTGCACACGTATGTTTGTTGCAGCTCTATTCACAATAGCAAAAACATCGAATCAACCGTGTTGTCCATCGAAGCTGAACTGGATAAAAAAAATGTGGTACATATACACAATGGAATATTATGCAGTCTTTTTTTTAAAAATAGACTTCATTTTTAGAACAGTTTTAGCATCACAGCAAAATCGAGGAGAAGGTGCAGAGTTCTCACAGGCTCCACCTGCACCCCAGCTCCCAGTCTCCCCCATTATCAACTTTCCTCACAAGAGTGATCCACTTGTTATAACCCAAGATGCTCCATGGATATATTATTATCACCCAATGTCTATCGTTTATATTAGGGTTCATTTTTGATGTTGTAGATTCTACTGGTTTTGAAAATGGATAATGACATATGTGTAATGGCATACATTATTTAAGACAGCATAGTGTTGCTGTCCTAAAAATCTTCTGTGCTCCAGGCATTCATCCCTCCCTCCTCACTGACCCCCGACAACCACTGATCTTTTTACTGGCTGTATAACTTTGCCTTTCCCAGAATGTCACATAGTGGAAATTACATTACGTACCCTTTTCAGACTGGCTTCTGTCACTTAGTCATATGGATTTAAGTTTCCTCCATGTCTTTTCATGGTTTGATAGCTTATAATTCAATACTCAATATGAGACCATCCAAGGAGAGAAGCTAAATAGAGAAGAGATGGAGCACTCCAACACAGAGAAGTCTGAAAGGAAAGGAGAAAAAAAGAAAGAAATATATTTAATAAAAACCCAATGAAACAGGTGAAAAAACAGCAATGTATCAAATCTTAGAATCACAGGAAACAGTGTTTTATAAAGAAAGTAGCCTAAAGTGTCAAATAGTGCTGAAAGTTGATGAATTATAAACTGTGAGTGTTTCTATTTCTCCTCTTTTCAAGAGTCTTGCAGTGAAAGGGGGAGAAAAAGGATTGTAGATGCAGCTGGGGTGAGAGGTTTTTGTTTGTTTCCTAAACACAGGCTATGATAAGGCACTCTCGTATATCATTGGGAATGGTGGAACAGCAAGGCAGAAATTAACTATGTTATAAACAGGGGTGAGAATTATCGAAGTGAAGTCCTTGAGGAGTCTAAAGTGATGGAAGCAGATGGCTTGGCCTCAGACAGAACCAGAGGGTTCCTTCCATAGGGAAAACACAATATGTGGAACAGAAAGAGTAGGAGGTGAATTTGTAGAATGACGAAGTAATTTTATTTGATTGCACAATTTTTTAAATGAAGTATATGAAGACATCATTTGCTATCTTTGCTATTTATTGCTGCACAATGAATTGCTGCAAATTCTAGAGTCTTGATTTTTTTAAAAAAATATATTGTTTTAGAGTTCTGTAGGTTATTCATCCAATAGAACATAATTTCTAACAAATCTGCAATTAAAGGTTTAGCTGACACTACAATGATGTCGACACTTAACTTGGGGAGAATTTTCTTCCACCCTCACGCCCATGACTGTTGGCAGATATCAGGTCCTGGCTGGATGTCAACTAGAGATGTCAATTTCTTGTCACATAAACTTCTCCATAGCATTCCTCATCACACAGCCACTTACTTCCTGCAGAGCGAATGATCCAGGAGTGCAGGAGACAGAGTAGCAAGTTGGAAGTTACAGTCTTTTTATAATATAATCTCTGAACAGATATTTAGTCAATTTTCCTGTATTTTATTTGTTAGAAGCAAGGCACTAGGATCAGCCAACACTCAAAGGGAGGAAACATACAAAGGTATAAGTGTCAGGAGATGAAGAGCATCCGAAGTGATTTTAGAGACCGTTTGCCACACTCAATTAAGGTGAACTGGGAGGAGACATGGTTGTGGAGGTTGTAGGAGAAAAGAACAAGAAAATTTGAAACAGTACTCAGAGAACTCTACAAAGAAGAAAAGTGAAAGTATCGATAAATTTAATCTCCAGCACACATTTGGATTTGGGTACATTAATGCAACCTTAGTGTCCTTTGGTCAGAATAGCTTACTATGCCTAAGATGAGTTCTGAAAGGGACAGTTGGGGTGATGTTTGGGTGTTTCTGCAATACAGAAGATCCTGTTACATTCATACATGTCATTTCTTTGGGATTAATTTGGGCTGAAGAATTAACTCATTCTCTTTTTACTAGGTGTGGCTCAGGAGGGCAAGAACTATGTAGAGAGGCTTGCAATAAGAGAAAGATATCTTCAAGGAGACTATTAGAAATAAGCAAGGAGAATATAATAAAATATTAGATACTCTATTATCTGGCTAGGTTTGTCAGTGGCCTTTTTACTATGAAAAATTTCAGAATGTGTCTGTACAAAAGACCTTTTTACTGCTACCCTAGATACAAATAGTAGGGAAAAATCTGCAACACACATGAATAAACATGCACACACACAGAGATTTTTTTCGGGTACAAATTCTTCTGTTTTTCTTTGCGGTGACAGAAACTTCCAAGTTTATGTTTAGTTTATGTTCACACAGCTACAAACTACATTTCCCAGCCTCCCTTGAACATAGATGAAGGTATGTAGTACATTCTGCCTCACAGAATGTGAAGGCACATTATGTGTGCAAACTTATAAAAGGCTACAACAGTTAAAGAGGAATTCATTCACCACCTGTGATGTTTAATTTTACTTGTCAACTTGAATGGGCCACAGGATGCCCAGACATTTGGTCGAACATTATTTTGGATGTGTCTGAGCACATGAGATTAACATTTGAATCATAGAATGAGTAGAGCAAATTGTTCTTTCTAGTGTGCACAGGCTCCATCCAATCAATTGAACGCCTGAAGAGAACAAAAAGGCCTTCCTGCAAGTAGAGGAAGACTTCTTCTACCTGGTTGCTTGAGCTGGAGCATCCGTCTCCTCCTGCACATAGACTGGAACTTATTTGGTTCCCCTGGGTCTCAGACTTTGGGGTACAAACTGGGACTATACTACCAACTCTCTTTGATCTACAGCTTGCTAATTGCAAATCTTGGGACTTCTCGGCCTCCATAATTGCATGAGCCAATTTCTTATACAGTAAATCTCTATTTATATGTGTGTGTATACATGTATAAGAGTTTATACTAATAACTCCTACTGCACTCCGCTTTACTTGAGAATTCAGACTAATACAGATTTTGATACAAAAAGTGGGGTACTGCTATAATAAATATTAAAAATGTGAAAGCACTTTGGAATGGGGTAATAGGTAGAGGCTGGAAAGTTTTGAGATGAATACTAGAAATATAGACACTAAGAGTGATTTTGAAGAGGTCTCAGATGAAAACGAAAAATATATTATTGGGTACTGAAGGAATGATGATTTTTTGTTACAAAATAGCGAAGAACATGGAGAAACTGTGTTCCAGTGTTTTTTGGAAAGTAGAAATTGCAAGCAACATTGAATATTTAGCTGAGGAGAATTCTAAGAAAAGTAATTAAGGAGTGGCTTGGTTTGTTCTGACTGCTTATAGTGAAGAAGGGAGAGATGATTGAAGGAGAAATTAAGAAAAAAGAAATCAGAACTTAAAAACTTGAAACATTTTTAATCTTCCCATATTGCAAATAAATGAGAAAGTGTGTTCAGAGGAGAACACCAAGGTTGTGGCTGGTCTGTCACTCAAACATGACCTCATGGCTTGAACTAAGGGTGGTGGAGATGGGATAAAATGAAGAAATTTCTTAGAGCCTACAGGATGGGGACATACACTAGCTTTCAAGAAAAACAAAGGACTCTGAAAGCAATTCAAAGATCATCAGGGCCAATATCTCCATTTCCATAGGCCAGAAAGCCTCTCATCAAAGCCTAGGGGGCAGGACTGCCCATTAGAGCCATGGAGTGGGACTGTCCTTTGGAGCCATGGAACCAAGGTATCCCAGAGCCTTGGGGGTATGTCCCCCACTCAGCAGAGCCATGGTGGTGGAGTCTTCAGCCCAAGAAGGTCCTGGAGTGCAGAGCCTAAAACCAAAGAAGATTGTTCTCAACCCTTGAGATCTGATAGAATTTGCCTTGTTAAGTTTTAGACTTGTTTGATACTCATCACCCTTATCTTTTATTGTATTTCTCCCTTTTGGAATAGAAATATCTATTCTATGCCGGTCCCACCATTGTATTTTAGAAGCACATAAGTTGTCTGGATTCAGAAATTCACAGAGAGAAATTCTGCTTCAGGATGAATCATACTTCACTCATATTGGATTTTGGTAATGTTTAGATGAGACTCTGTAGTTGATGCTAAAATGGAGGAGGACTTTTGAGGCTGTTGGGATAGAATGAATATATTTTGTATGAGAGAAGGATAAAAAATTGGAGGGACGCAGTGGTAGAATGCTAGGAACCAAACCCCCAACATCATATGTTAAAGCTCTAACCTTAATGTCAAGTTTCTGGGAGATAAATAGGTGCAGATGGGGTTATGAAGGTGAGATTCTCATGATGGGATTAGTGTCCTTGTAAGAAAATGGCACCAGGAAGATTACTTGTGTTCTCTCCTCTCTCCCTCTCCCTCTCTCTCTCTCTCTCTCTTTCTCTCTCTCTCATCTCTCTGTCTCTGTCTCTATCTATGTCTCCTCTTGTTTCTCTCTTTCCTTCCTCCATGAAATGTGAGGACACAGTGAAAAGGAGACTACCTGCAAGCCAGGAAGAGAGCAATCACCAGAACTCCAACAAGCTGGCACTCTGATCTTAGAGTTCCAGTCTCAGAACTGTGACAAAATAAATTTCTGTTGTTTAAGCCACCCAGTCCATAGCATTTTGCTATGGCAGCCGAAGTATACTAAAACCCACCACCCACTTCTTTTTTTCATCCTTGCCTCAGACTAGAACACAGAAGTTATGGTGTGAGAGTTGTGTAATCATGTAGATAAAAATATTAACTTGAGAGATGGCAAAGCATCAAGATAGATAGAATTGACATCTCTGCATGGCTTCATAGAGCAGAACTACTCCAACAGACCTTCACCTGAAGCTGTTATATAAGAAAGAATAATAAACTTCCATTGCTGCGTGAAGAACTCTATTGTTTGGTATCTTAGCTCAAGGAATACGTAAAGTACACTATCTACTAAACAATGATTTATTTCAATAAATCTAATTCAACATTGTGGAAACGTTGTATTCTACTTCTACTATCATTTAAATAATAGTAGTATTTTATAGCTTACGTATATTTCTACTTTTTCTTAAGTTTATGAATTGTACTTACACTAAAAGAAGATCTTCAATAGTGGATTACTGATGAGTTTTCCATATAGTACATGAGATGTTGAGGGCTAGTCTTGGTGTACTGCTAGAGTTTGGTGTCAGTGTTAGAAAATTGTGACTTTCCAACATGCAATTAGAATCAATAAAACATTGAAAATATTATCATCAGAGAAAACATTCTGAAATATAATTTAGGGATGATTGCTAATGAGAATTTGGTTTCTCTGAAATCTTATTAAGAACACTAAAATGTGACTAGTGAATTTATGATCCAATTCGCTATTATGTGCTACCAATAGAATGATAGTGTTAAATGGGACATAAATATTTTAAGAAGAAAGAACAATAACATGGATTCGTCTGTTTTCCCTACAGTCCTGAAAAGAGGTAGGCCACAATGCCACTTGGTCTAGGCAAAAAAAAAAAAAAAAAAGACATCATTGAAGAAATATTTAATCAAAGGGATAGTAAGATGAATCATGCTGTTTCCCATATACTTTTTTTCCCTTGAAGAAGCATGCAGAGGTGAAAGTACAATGGGAAATTGTAAAAGACACGGTGCTCAAGAAAAGAACACCTGTCCCGTTCTTACTTTAATTTGTTAATAGGGCTGTGGTGAAAATGTCCTTGGGAATGTTTGGAAAAGATGGAGAAGTAGTCCGACTAGGTTTCAGCTGTTCAGAGGGAGGTTTCGTCCCATGACCTGGGACACTATCTGCTTAAAAGACTTGTTTATACAGCAATGGTAACACCTGGAGACCTGGGGGACTGACGCCTTCGCAATCCATTCCACTAGGCTGAAAGGGAGTCACGGCTTCCAGCTAGCTCATGGCTGGTCACAGAAGATATCTCTGCTGTGATTTTGTTTTTGTGTATAAAATATTTGTCCCCACAATTGCCCAGGTCAGAGAGTCTAGGGCTTTCCAGCGTTTTAGACTACCATAGCTTGAGGACACTGTTGCTTTTTTGCATCCATCTCACTTCGATCTGAATCTTAAGCACAGCAAGCAATGTTCTGAGAGTGCCACAAACTTCTTTCCTCAATAAAGTAACTGTTCCAACTATTTTGGAATCTGTGTTTTGGGTATTAAAAAAGTGCTTGGAACTTGGACTTCTCAGTCTTTGTACTTTTGAGATTATAAAATGGTTCCGTTTTGTTTTTTCATACATGAGATTTATACTTGTCACTGTCATTTGCTTTTTGCTTGCACCCATTTGCTTCTTTCCCATTAGTAAATACAGGCCCATGTTATTATTTAGTGAGTATCAAGAATTCCATTGATCATACAATATTATCAAACATGCCTCCTATTAATAGGCATCGAGGTTGTTGTTTTAGTCTTTTATTTTAAAATGGCACATCATTGAGAATTATGAAAAGTACAGACTTGAAATCTCTTTCTTTTTTCTAGAGAAATTTACATCAAATATATCTACATATATATTTGTTTTAACATGCAAGTTTTGTTTCAATTCTATCATCTGATTTTTTTAATATTTTCTTTTAGTACTGCTTCTTTTATTTATTAGCTTTCACCATAGGGTCTGCATTTTCTTTTTATCTGTCTTTTAATTTCTTCACAAGAAGTGTTTCTCATATTGATAATTATTATAATGTTAAGTAAAAAATGTATATGATTTTTAAAAATTTACCCATTTAAGATGGTATCTCTTGATTTCACATTCTGAAATGTGTGTATATTGGTATATGTATACATATACCTCTCAACTTCTGTGCTTCAAATACCAGAATTTGTTAGTTTCTTATCCTTGTATTATTAATATTTATCAATACCTTTTTTGAAGCCACTATAAAAATATTTTTTCCAGATTTCTTTATTTGAATTAATGTATTGATTGACTTAATCTCAATATGAAATATATATTTACTTTTCTAGTGAATTCACATCACTATGATATTTCAGTCCTGGTATTTGAAAAAAAATAGTTTTAGTTCAATAAACTAACTTTTTATTCTTTTTGTAGATGATTTTGTTTTTAGTTTTCTTCCCTGATGCTCATATTTGGTGTTCAGTCACTTCATGATTATTACTTTTTTTCTGAAATAATATTCTTTTTTGACTATTTTCTTCACTTACATCTTTAATTTGTTTTGCTCCACTTACCCTGTTATCTTCACACTTTAGATCTCTTTTTGCATTTTGCTTATCTATTATTCTCTTTCTCATCATTTTCACCTCTTTGTTCCTTTTCAGGTATATTCATTTAATCATTTTCTTTGCTCTGTGTAGCAGAAATAGCCCACCCATGTATTTTGTTTGTTTACCCCACTGTCCACTTCTCTTGCCATTTTTTCTTGTTTAAAAAAAAATTAAAAACATTATTTGCGTCTCTCAGTTCTCTTTATTTGCATCGAAGAAAATCCATAATTGTCAAGGAACTTGATGAGTAAATATCATCTTTTAGTAATATTTAGTTTGGCTCAAACTGTATGGTCTTTGGCAAATTGCTTTCAGAGCAAGTATATATATTTTTTAATTTTAGCAATTTCCTAGTTGCATTGTAGATACATGTTTTCTCTTTGTGTTCATTTTGTAAAACTTCCTTTAGTGAGAAAAATAGAATAAACATCAGTCAGTACATAACATGTTTTATGTGCATTTCTGTTTTAACACTTTATTTAATATGTGGTGTTGATTCTTTGACATAAAATCTATGCCTGAATGAAGCTTATCTAACCCAAGTATTTTCTTTATAAGGCACATCATTGCCTTATTGCACTTAGGAATACTAGAAAATGCTGCAGCACTACTTGAGGGTTCATTTTAAACAGAGAAAACAACAACAAAAGCATAACAATTTGAAAAATGTGACACTAAATAGATCACAACAAGGATACCTGTTTATATTATGAAACCTGAAACAAGGAGGTAGCTTTGTTCTACCTTGTTCTATACCAGTTTGATGTACATGTTGGATGACTCCATTTTTTTGCAGCCCTGCACATGTGCATAAATGACTGCAAGAAGGAAAATTCACAAATATGGCATTTACAAGTGATGATTATCTACTGTATGTATAAATACACAGGTTAATGTACAGACACATTTATTTGTCAATAATATCCATAATGTCAATAGTATCAATAATGGAGAAAACTAGGTGTGTGGTATGTTGCAATTCTTTGTACTATCTTCCAAATTCTTTTTGCCAATTTAAACTGTTCTAATGGAAAAAATGTTTACATTTTCTCTCACCTTAGTTCTAAAATAAAATATTTTTGTCAGCTTTTGTGATACTTATGTCCTTCAAATTCTCCTCCCTTTTCTACCTTAACTCTTCAAAGGAATGCTGTTGGTGCAGATGAGATACGAAGAATGCTGACATTAAGGAAAAAAAATTCAAAACAAGTGATGACAGATTCCAAAGAATACATAACTCTGCTACTCTTGGTGAAGATTGGCAGAAAAACATGGGTAGAATTAATTCTCTTGTGATGAAGTTAAAATCTATGCTAAGAAAGATTAAATTTTTATACCAGACACTTGCTGAATCACGTAACTTACATAATTGAAATCAACACAGAATTTGTACCTAAGAATGAGAACATGTATTCCATTCCTAAATCTTTAGAAACTAAAGATGATGCTGTATGGAGTGAAATAATCTGTCCTCTAATAAAAAATGGCCAGAACTTTAAAATGATTTTGCAGGGTTTCTCTGGTAAAAAAGATTAAAGATCATTGTGCTGACCAAAATTATATATGAATTTAAAATGACTGGGAAAAATTCAGTGACATTGAACCAAGTAATGGTGCCAACTGCCAAACTCCTATTTTTAGAATCCATTAGAGGAAACTTTGAAGATTTTATTATTTTAAGGGATGAGAGAGAAAAAGATAAAAGGGTCTTTGGGACCAATGAAAAAACTACAAAAATGATTGATTTCTTACACTACAGTTTAAACCCATTTAACAGAGCAATGAGACTCAAGAAAAAATATTGATCCCTGGACAAGACTTGAAATATTTTTTATGCATACATATGTAAGTGGCTGCAAAATGGCCTGCAAAAGAGAAAAGGAATGACCTCTGGACATGAGCATCACAGTCACATTTTCTTCAAAAGTTTATAAAATGTTTGCAGAAGCTCTCAGCCGATTTCACATATGAAAAACTAAGCCAAAAACCTGCTTAATTCGGAATGATGAACCTGCTGAAATCTCAAACAGGCAATTGAACAATTAAACTTTCACAGTTCAATTTTGAGAGCCATGACTACCTCCATTATTTGCCAGAGGAAGAGTGACAAGAACTCCTTTTCTCAGCCATTCTTCTCCCTCTTTCTGCTTGACTACCGCGATTACTTTTCGGTCATAAAAAATATTTGCATCATTTCAGAAATTATCTTGAAATTAAATATTAATACAAATCTGTAGTAAAATGATCATTACAACTAATTAAAAATAAAATGTCATTAAGTTTTATTTATAATTCTGTTTTTATTTTTTATTTTTATATTCTCTTTATTTTGTTTTACTTAGTGTTCTGTATTATATTATTATTTTTATAAAATATACTTTAAAAGTGTTAACAGTTTAATATGATCTTTCATGGATTTGATTCTGAGGCTATATAATCCTCCACATACAAATCTTTAATTTTTTCAATCAATGACTCTTTCATCACTTTTAAAAATATGATGATGGTATTTGAGAACAAATTTTAAAGTTATAGTATTGATTCTATAGAAATTCCATAGTTATTTATTTCCAAAATGTCTAGATTTTAAAATAATAACTAGATAATATAATTTGCAAGGCTACCTCGACATAGTCTCATTTCTTGATTACATTCATAAACAAGAATAACAAATTTAATCTAAGTTTAGAGTGTCAAGATACTAATAGTCCTAAAACTCAATGCTATGCTTTTTTTTTTCTCTTCTTTTTTTTGGCTATGTCACCGCTCATTAATTTTAATTTTTTAATATTTTCCTATTGTGGTAAAATATGTAACATAATATTTGCCATTTTAGCCATTTTTAAGTGTACACTCAAGTAGTATTAATCACATTTACAATGCTGTACAACTATCACCACTATCTGTTTTCAATTTTTCACCAACTCAAATAGAAACTTTGTAACCATTAAGCAATAACTCCTTATTCAGTTCTACCTGAGGCCCCAGTAAACTTTTACCTATCTTTTGTTTCTGTGAAGTTGCCTCTTCTAGATATTTCACGTGGGTAGAATTATATAATACTTTTCTTTTGTATCTGATTATTTTATCTAACGACGTGCTTTCAAATTTTATCCATGTTGTAGCATGCATCAGACCTTTGTTCTTTTTATAGATGAATACTATTTCATTGTGTATACATGCACACACATATATATAACATTTAACCTTTGGAAAAAAATTCTAGATTTTTGCAATGTAGAAATTCCTTCAGTGGAAGTGAAAGTTAGTGATAAGTAATACCAATGCAAAATTTTATTGTAATTAGTGTTTTTCTCCCTTTTTAATCCTGTGGTGAAAAGTATACACTAACAAAGGTCAAATAATAAAATATCATTTCTGGATTTTACCTGTTATTTTGTGTTGCTCTGCCTTTTCAGTATACAGTTGCTTTTGAAACATAAAACAGTAACTCAGTGAGATTAAATAGAACAAGAAAAGTTATATACTTCTTCCTTAAGTTTAAGCTTTCCATAAAAAGAAAAACATTTGTGGCATATACATAACTCTTACACCTGACAAGAATACAAAACCATCTACTCAAGATAGATCATAAAATTTCAAAAAGATTTATCATTATATATAGCTCGGTGTATCAACTAAACTGAGAGAACTTCTGCACAGAGAATACACTTCTAGGATTGATAATGAATTTTGTGTGAAGTTGTCAGTTGTTTTCACTATGATAAGTTTAATACAAAGAATGTATTTTATTCCAAAAACACAATTTCAGTAAGTATTTGAAGCATGGCATATATTTCACAATGACATGATATTTGAAAAATTAGTCAGATTCCCTATCAATCTTGATGGTCAATATATTGCTAAATCTAAAAATTCCTTATTTTGTGTGGCCAAAACCACTGTTCAATATTTTTTCTAAAAGGTGTTTTTGATTGATTATTTCAGGCTTTGTTTCCATTTATTCCATTCAGGACTCCAGCATCTCTTGCCACCAGCATCGCATCTTATTCCTGGAAGTAACGGCTCCTCTAATCTAGGATTGTCATGGAAACAGGGTTTTAGTGGCCGACTAGAGGCAGAAATATTGACTAACATTGAATATTTGCTCAATTTAATTCAACTACATATAACAAACATCATTTATAGTATTCTATAGTGCTAAGACATGCAGAGAATATTGAGACATATTCTCCGACCTCAAGAAGCTTGCAGTTTACATAGGAACACAGGAAAAAAAAAAGAAGATCCCTCTGAAAAAAAGGCCTGATCTGGAAAGCATCATATACAAGTGTTAACTAAAAATATAAGAATGGAGGTATTGAGGAATCATGCAAAATTAAAGAGCAGACAACAGTAGAAATAGATCTTGAATGACCTAGGGATTTTCGAAAATCAGAGTTGGGAGTTTGGACTTCATGGGCAGGAACGTTCCTTGTCAAATGTGGGAGTTTTCAAGTAGCATACAGGTTTTTAGTTCGTCATTCTGGAAGATGTTAGAGAATTAAAGATGAAAAATAGAAAGGGGAAACATCCTCTGGTTGCATCCTGTCTTGCCTATATTTGTCAATATGACAGGCCTATATATATAATTTTATTGAGAAATTAAAGCTAGATTTAGAATAGCAAACATTTTTGTTTGTACTTAAATTTTGAATTTAATTGAATTCAATATTGTACATGAGCAGTCAGATGAAGACCTACTTTAACTTTTATATCTTAAATAAAGTTTTTAAAAATTTTCTAATTAAATATGACATAAGTAATTCCTATTTGTTAAAGAAAAATTAAAGAATAGCCATAGAAATGAAAAGAAATAATTCAAAATCAAAATTTCAGTAAATATGTTAATGTAAGAACAGGCATTTAGTCTTTTTTTCATTGAATGATAGGAATGCCCACATAAAAGTAAACAAAATAATTTATCAGCACAGAAACTGGGAGCTTTTTGCAGATGAGACTTTTAAGAAATAGTCGCCAGATCATGATGGAAGGCAGCTTTTTGGAAAGGCACATAAAAAGCCTAGACTGACACCACAAGTAATCCTGACTTGAAGGGGTGAAGGCCATAGGAGTAAATGAGGAAAGAGGTGAGGACTGTATAAATACTGAGCTGGCTGACATAATAGACCCCAAAATTTCAGCGCCTTAAAAAAACTGGTTTATTTATTTCTCATCTAATTGTCCTGTCTGTTATTTGGGTTGATAGCTGATCTTTCTCTAAGCAGACATCCAGAACAGACTGATGGCTACTCTATCACCTTCAACATGTGGATTCCAAGGTCACCAGGGATACTGTCATCAGTCAGAAGTGGGAAACGGAGAGCATGGAGATTGCTCATTGGAGGTTTATATCAGCCAATCCTGGAAGTTGTACACATCAGTCATCTTTAAAATTACCATGTGTATCACATACAATTGCAAAGGAGGCTGAGAATTACAGACTGTGTTCCCAAAAAAGAAGCAACAAGTATATGTTTATTTGCTTGTGTGCTATATGTTTGACATACAGCTGGCTATCTTTGCCATGAATATTATTCTACTACAGTGGCCAGGCATGGTGGCTCATGCCTATAATTCAAGCACTTAGGGAGGCCAAAGCAGGAGGATTGCTTGAGCCTGGGAGTCCAACAGCAGTGTTGGCAACATAGTAAGATCTCATCTCTACAAAATATAAAATAAAATAAAATAAATTTGGGTGTGGTGGTGTGCTCCTGTAGTCCCAGTTTCTCAGGGTATCTCCTGACCTAGGAGGTTGAGGCTGTTATAAGCTGTGATTGTGCCACTGCACTCCAGTCTGTACAATGGAGTGAGAATGTCTCAAAAGAAAATTTAAGAAAAGAAAACAAGATAACATTATTCTGCTTTTGGTACTATTTGCTACTTAATTATGTCATGTTGAAGAAAATTGCTGGGTGGACTAGTATTTCTACTTTATGTTAAATAACTGCTTTGCAGCAAATTCACATTATTAGTATAGTAATTTTTTAATTAACAAGGTTAAAATTATTCTCAAATGATTTAGAGTGTACTCTATGTTAATATTTATGTTACTGTATATAGGTTTTTTAGGTTGTCTACCTATTTCTTTATCATGTATCTATTTATGTAGTAATACTCCAATGAATTTGTCACAGACTTTGGTTGTCAAGAATATAAAGTCAAATCTTATTATTGCAGACAAAAATCAATTTATTTTAACACATCTAGTAGCTCACAGACTCTGTGAGAGGTGCTGGAATAGCAGGTTTTGATGCTACCCCGACAGGAACAATGAAGCCAGAAAAATTGCCCAGTCGCATGATGGGATTGTACTATTAAATATTCCTGTCATCAGCATCTCTGGCTGCACCCCAACGAGGGTGGAGGGATTAGATGCAAAATTACTATCATAACTGCTTCATAAGAACCAGATGCTGCCGTCTCCACGCTTGCCAGACTTTGTGAACTCTGCTCATGTCGACAACATCTCAACAGCATTCATTTCGCTCAAAATCTTGCATGTACATGTAGGATTTTTCAAAACTAATCACATATATCCTGCAATAAGAAGCCTAGATTTTGCATTCCATTTTAAAACTTTGTAGCACAGAGGAAGGCAAATTAGGAGTTGTTCAAATAAGAGTTGAGTGAGCCTATTTAAAAATGTTTGCCAATGAGATTTGTCTCAATTATTTGTTTCTTACAGGTTATGTAAAAAGCTCTTGTTATTGTATTTTTAGTTAGCTGTCTACTGAACTCTATTATAGTTATGAGAGTTTTTCCATTTTTTCTTGTATGCATTTCAGATAAGGAGTCAAATGTGCCATAATGATATTTATCTCTTCCTTTCTAATATTTATACCTTTTCAATTTCCTTGCCTATGGCACTGACTATCTTTCCAATGTAATACTAAATAATACATGTTCTTTCAGGGCCTTTCTAAATAAAACAGATCAATACTTGATGACACTTGTAGGCATAAAACTTACTTTAAGCAGATGCTTGGTAATAGGAAATTATTATTGGCCCAAAATGTTTGCTGGTCTTGTTTTCTTAAGGACTTGCCTTTATGGTGCATACAAGAAAGAACCAACAGTTCTAGAATTCCAGCACAAAACTGCTATGTAATTAGACTAGTTTATATAAAAATAATCTTATTATAATAAAATTAATTCAAAAGTAGATTAATAAAGAGAAGAAAATAAAATTACCAATAATTTCTTTGCTCAGTATGATTTGATATCTATGTATCTTCATACATTCTCCTCAGCCCCCCACATGTATATAAACATTTAAAAAATGGGACCTTCTATTAGAGGATTAAGTTG
Source organism: Tarsius wallacei (assembly GCA_963574415.1). NCBI lineage: Eukaryota > Metazoa > Chordata > Mammalia > Primates > Tarsiidae > Tarsius > Tarsius wallacei. The sequence continues at coordinate 14,853 of CAUYQG010092938.1, forward strand.
ACCATCTTGAGGCAGCTAGAGTGAGTTTCTCCTTTGGGGTAAACCAAGATAGAGAGGGTTTCCAAAGCATCTAGAGAGAAAAAGGACTAGCAGCCCACCCTGTGACTCTTTAAAGAAACAATAATAACCACAGAGTGTAAAAAAGAAAAATCCATCAACCTAGACTAGAACTAGCCAAACTCTCACTTGTGCCACCACAATCTACCCGCAGCCTCCGGACACAGTGGGTAAGGTAAGTGAGGGGAATTTAGGAGTCCTGTGCTCCTGCTATGAACTCGAAAGGCCCCCTGAGCTTTGTGGGACTCCAGTTCCTCACAGGAAACTGCTTTACTCACAGCCATGTTGAAGCCCATGTGGAGTGGTGCAGGAAAGAAGAAAGCCTTGAGCAGGGCCAGCTGCCATTTTCCAGGAATTCAACCCTTGTGGGTAATGAATTTGCCTTCTAGTTGGCATGGGAGGGAACAGGCTCCAAGGGCAAACTCCACAGGGGCAGACAGTTTCAGGCTGGGGCAAACTGCTGTGATAATACCCGAGGCTCTGAGGCCGACTGCACATTGACACTTGAATGGAGATGATTTCCCGAGGCCAAGATGGGGAGCCTAGTGGGACTCATTTCTATAGAAACATCTCACTTTTCTGTGCCTGCCTGCACAACAGCATTACTCCAGTGGCCTGGGACTCCCTCTGAATCCACACGGGAGTAGCCAAGAATACACGGTGTTCAAGCTCCTATCTCCTCCCCCTCATACTCCCTTTGAAGGTTCAAAACAGACATAAAAATTTAAGTAATTCTCAGAGCCCTGTCATTTTCTAGGTTGACTGCACACTTCTATGGAGCATCACCTGCCAAGGAGAAAGCTCATAGCCAGCATTGCAGTGACTTTATCCCACAAGTGCCACCTCCTAGCCATAGGTCAACAGTACAGCCAAGCACATAGAATATAAAACCTCATCTTTGGGGAAGTCCTGACCCTAAACCCCAGCTAACATCAATTTCCAATTCACTCTGGCCACTCAGGATGTTGTGAGCCATTGCAGTTACCTAGCCCAGGACCACCCCAAGTGGCAACTGAGAAAGTCCCACACCAAGGGGATATATAACCAAGGGAAACCTACAGTGCCTAAGTCAGCCCCCTGCCATCAATCTTAAACAAGAAGAAATTGTCTACCAAAATGAGAAGGAATCAGAAAAATAATTCTGACAATGTGAAAAAATAGAGTTCTCCAACACCCCCAAAAGACCACAGAAACTCTTCACCAATTAATTCTAACGAAAATGAAATTTTTGAAATTACAGACATAGAATTCAAAAGTTTGATTATTAAATTGATCAATGAACTTCAGGAAAAAATTGAAACCAACATAAAGAAACAAAAAACAAAAGTTATTCAGGCCATGAATGAAAAATGCTCCAAGAAGATAAGATAGAACACCAACAACAACGACAACAACAACAAAAGCAGAAATTCTGAAAATGAAAGCATTATTTAGAGAAATATAAAATGTAGTTTTAATAGTAGACTAGAACAAATTTTAATAGTACACTAGAACAAGCAAAAGAAAGGATCTCAGAACTTGAAGACAAGGCTTTTGAATTAACCCAATTAGACAACACTAAAGAAAAAAAAATAATCAAGAGAGAAGAACAAAGTCTCCAAGAAATGTAGGATTATGTAAAATGTCCAAACCTAAGAATCACGGGTGCTCCTGAGGAAGAAGATAAAGTAACAGATTGGGAAAACCTATTTAAGGGAATAATGGAGGAAAACTTCCCTGGCCTTGCTAGAAAGCCATACATCCAGATACAAGAAATCCAAAGAATCTCCAGAATATTCCTTGCAAAAATGGTCATTCCCAAGGCATATAATCAGCTGGTTATACATAGTTAATGTGAAGGAAAGAATTTTAAGAGCAGTGAAAGAAAAGCATCAAATAACTTAAAAAGGTAACCCTATCAGACCTACAGAAAACTTCTCAAAAAAATCTTACAAGGCAAAAGGGATTGGTGTCCCAACTTCAATCCCCTCAAACAGAACAACAGTCAGCCAAGGATTTTGTATCCCACAAAACTAAGTTTCATAAATAGAGGAGAAATTAAATCTTTCCCAGATAAGCAAATGCTGATAAAATTTGTCAATGCTAGAATGGCTCTACAAGAAATACTAAAACTTTTTAAAAAATATTGAAATAAAGTGTTGAAATATACCAGCAGAAAAATGCTGGAAGCCATAAAGCTCACAGGCCTTTTGAAACACCAACAAAATAGAAATAAACAAATAAATCAGATAACAGCCTGTATGATGAATGGAATAACCCTTTATATATCATTATTAATTCAGAAAGTAAATAGTCTCAACGTTCCACTAAAGAGATATAAACTGGCAGAATGGATTAAAAAACAAACAAACAAAAACACAAATATCTGCTATCTTCAAGAGACCTACTTAACACACAAAGACTCATATAGAATCAAGGTAAAGGGGTAAAGGCAAATATTTATTGAAAATGGAAACCAAAAATGAGCAGGAGTAGTCATTCTCCTATCAGATAAAGAAAACATTAAATTAACAATGATAAGAAAAGACAAAGATGGTTATTATATAATGATAAAGGGATTCATCAAATGAGAAGTCACAACAATTTTAAATATAGATGTGTCTAACACCAGAGCCCCCAGTTTTATAAAACAAATTCTCCTAGACCTTAAAAAAAGAGATATAGCAATATAATAACAGTGGGGAACTTCAACACTTCATTGACAGCAATAGACAGATCTCCAATGCAGATATTTAACAAATAAACACTAGAGCTAAACTGGACTCTAGAACAAATGGAACTAACAGACATCTACAGAACATTTTATCCCCAAACTACAGAATATTCTTTTTGTTCATTAGCATGGCACATTCTCCAAGACTGACCATATGCTAGGCCACAGATCAATTCTCAATAAATTAAAAAATATTGAAATCATATCAAACAACTTCTCAGACCACAATGGGAAAAAAACTAGAAACTAACTCCAAGAAGAACTTGTGAAACAAAACAAAAACATAAAAGTTTAACAATCTGCTCCTGATTGATCCTTGGGCCAACAATGATATCAAGATGAAATTTAAAAGTTTCTCAAAATGAATGAAAAAAATGAAACAAGTTATCAAAATCTCCGGGACACAGCCAAAGTGATGCTCGGAGAAAAATTTATAACACCTAAAGCCTACATTAATAAGACAGAAAGATCACATATTGACAACCTAACATCACACCTTAAGGAACTAGAAAAAACGCGAATAAACCAAACTCAAAGCTAGCAGAAGAAAAGAAATAATGAAGATTAGAGAAGAATTAAATGAAATTGAAGTTAATAAAAACAATACAAAGATCAACAAAACAAAAAGTTGGTTCTTTGAAAAAATAAACAAAATTGATAAACCACTAGCTAGATTAATTAAGAAACAGAGATAAGATTCAAATTAGCTCAATTAGAAATGAAAATGGAGACATTATAACTGATATGATGGAAATTTAAAATATTATCTGAGACTGTTATAAATACCTCTATGAAAACATACTAGACAATCTAGAGGAAATAGATAAATTCTTGGAAACATACAACCTCTAACTTTCAGTCAGGAAAAAATAGAAACATTGAACAGAACCATAATGAGTAATAAAATTGAAACAATAATCAGAAGTCTCCCAACAACAAAAATAGGTCTAGTACCTGATAGACTCACAGATTAATTCTACCAGACCTTCAAAGAATAACTGGTACTCATTTTACTGAAGCTATTCCACAAGATCGAAGAGGAAGAAATACTCCCTAACTAATTCTGCGAAGCCGGTATAACTCTGATATCAAAGTGGCTCAGCCTGTAATCCCAGCTCTTTGGGAGGCCTAGGTGAGTGGATTACCTGAGACCGCAGGTTCGAGATCTGCCTGGGCAACTTGGTGAGACCTCATCTCCACAATAAATCAAAAATTAGCTGGGTGTGGTCGCGCGCGCCTGTAGTTCTAGCTACTTGGAAGGCTGAGGTGGAAGGATCGCCAGAGCCCAGCAGGTCGAGGCTGCAGTGGCCGGGAGCAGCCACTGCACTCCAGTCTGGGTGACAGAGTGAGACTCCAACTAAAAAAAAAAAAAAAAAAAAAAAAAGGGCAAATGACATGAACAGACATCTCTCAAAAGAAGATATACAGATGGTCAACAAACATGTAAAAAATGCTAACTTCACTCATTATCAGGGAAATGTAAATGAAAGCCACAATGAGATACCATCAGACACCAGTCAGAATGGCCGTTACTTAAAAAAAATCAAAAACAACAGAGGCTGGTGCTTATTATATACTGTTGGTGGTAGTGTGAATTAGAAGAACCTCTGTGGAAAGTGTTATGGAGATTTTGCAGAGTTCTAGAAGTAGATCTTCCATTGGATCCAGCAATTCCACTACTAGATATCTACCCAAAGGCAGAGAGGTTATTATATAACAAAGCAACCTGCTCTTGCAATTCACAATTGCAAAGATGTGGAATCAATGTAAATGCCCATCAACCAATCATTGGATAATGAGAATGTGGTATATACACTATGGAATAATATTCAGCTATCAAAAAAAATTAAACAATGTATTCTGCAGCAACTTGGGTAGATTGGAGAAAGTCATCCTAAGTGAACCAACTCAAGAAGAGAAAACCAAACACCACATGTTGTCACTTAGAAGTGGGAACTCTATTAAGGATCTGCAAAGGCATAGAGAATGGTACAGCAGACACTGGAAATTCACAAAGGGGAGGAGGGAAAACATTACCGTATAATGTGCACAGATAGGGATGGTGGGTACATTTACAGCCCAGACCAAAACTATTTGTACTCCTAAAGCTATTGAAATAAAAAAATAAATAAATAATAAAAATGGGATTTTATAATTTTGCACATGCTATTTAATAATAAATGTAAATAAAGTGTATTCTTGTGTCAATGAACCATTCCCTGCCTATTGCAAAATTTGATACAATTTGTTTATTTACTTCCAGAAAAGCTTTAACTCCAAACATGATCTTATATGATACCTGTTTTCTCCCACATCTAATGTACCTTGCTATTCTAATCTACGGTTGAAGAAATCTTAACTTATATTATTAAGTATAATAATTTTTAGGTTTGAAGTTCTTTAAAGGCTGGAATTCTATTTTATTTAGAGTACTATCAAACATTTTATTATGAATTAAATAAATAGTATTTCAGATAAGCATATGTGTATAGCTTGTCGTGTAGATTGATTAGCAAGTAACTACAACTTCTTTTTTAAAATTTCACAAGCAAAATGGCTAAACTAAATAATAAATTTTAAATTCATTCAGTCTGTAGAAGAGAAATGATGCACAAAGGAAAGATTAATCAGAAAAGAACAGAAGCCAAAGCGATTGTATTGGATTCCCACAGCATACAACTTTTATAGAACTTTGCAAATATTTTCCATTGTTATATTGTATTTTACGATGTAACACTAATTAATGCTTGCTAGAGAGTGCAAATTAATAATAGAAGTCTACCTTTCTTCCAAAGATTTTAGAAAATGTTGAAGCAATTCTAGTTGTAACTCAAGTTTCTGAGTCAAAGACTGGGTGTGGAGGCAGCCAATCTAAAGAATTTTCAGGAGCAGGAATAAAAATTATATATGTTTGTGTGTATGTTTTAAATATGTTAGCAATTGTTGATTATTTTGAACCAGAAGTTACAAGTATCCCTCTTCAAGGCCAATAAAAAGCTCCTATTTCCTTGAATACCTGAACTGAAGCTAACATATAAATCCTATAGAACATTTTATATCTTCCTTTTCTAGGAATAAGGTTGGAAATTAAGCAAAAAAAAAAAAAAAAAAAAAGAAGCTAAAAACTCTTGGTTTGGTACAGTTTCAATTTCAGATAATAATTTTTTAAAAGCAATAGCTATATTAATAAAAATGAGTTTGAAAACCTCTGGACAGCCAAAGGCTAAATAAAGAATGCTGTATATTGTAATACTAAATCTAACTTTGTGGAAAACCACTATTGTGACTGTGACCTAGGAGAAATATAATTCAGAAATCTGGGCAGGAATCAAATAATGTATTTCAGCTGAATGGGGCCATTCGCAGTATATGCATGAGATACTTTGGAAATTGTTCTGAAACTATACTGACTAAATATTTTTTGTCTTGACTTCGCAATGTTAAAACAATTTCACTTACACTAATTTTTTAATATTGTGGTTTTATCTAACAATCTTGAAAAATGAGATTGAACTTTCAAAATCAAATGACCCAAGCCAATGAATGGTTATCTTAAAAGTATGCATAAGCACTAAGGCTAGTGCTTTTAGAATTTTAAGCACTGGCAAATCAAAGCAAACATAGTACCTCTTTTAAAATTTCATTTCATTTTATTTTAAATTGACAAATGATAGTATGATTTCACCTATTTTAATATATGTGAAAATATATGAAATCAGTATGGCAAAGAAATAGCGGCACTCCCATGTCCACGGCAGCATTATTTACAATAAAGCATAATTCTTTAATTTGATTTACTTGTGGCTGCATAGATCTGAACAAATATTAATTTGACAGTAGCAGTGATTTTTAAATTTAATTTTTCTATGCTTTTTTCTAACTAGATTGAAATAAACACAAAAAGAAATAGTAATATTTATACAAAATGAATAAACATGGTTTCCACAGGGCAGAAAAGATAAACTGGCTATTTATTTTATTTGATTTCATCCATCCATCCATCCATCCATCCATCCATCCATTCATCCATGTATTCAACCTTTTGTTCTTTTATTAATTATTGTACATTCCATATTCCAGCTACTGAATTAGATCTTAGAGATGTCAATATGAACAAAACATTGTATTCTGGAAGACAGAGGCAAAGTTGATTGTGTGATAATATAATATGCTGTACTATATGGGTACCGTAAGGGGGGCAGTATTTAGTATTTCAGAGTTTAAGCTCTCAAGTCATAATGTATGGGTTCAAAGCTACTCCATATCTCACCAGCAAGGTAGCCTTGAACAAGTGTTTTTAACTCCTTTTCTCCAGTTTCCTCATTTTTAAATAAGAATAACAGTATCTATATTATGAAACTGCATTGAGAGTACAGGATGTATTTCCTGTCTCTATAAGAGTGTGTGACACACAATTAAACATTAATGCTAACTATTGTTATTGATTGCTTTTGTTGTTATTAAAGAATAGTTGTGCTGAAAGGTCAAAGAGAGAAGGGGTGTCTAAAGAAAGGTGGAATAAAAGGAAATCACAATTAATTTAAAGTAAATGTACTTCACGTAAGAGACGGAGAGCAGTGAGGTGTGAAAAAGCAGCACAGGTTCAGAGAACAGTGACCTTTTAAATTGAGCTTGATGCATAATGGTAAGAAAGTGGAACTTTATCTTGGAAACTTTTAAGCCTTTTAAGAAAAGAAGTAGCATGATTAGGTTTGATATCAGAAAAAGGTATGGCAAATGAGGTGAAAAACAAACCTGAGTGTGGGCAAATGGAATTAGAGAGAGTTACGAGACAAACTCTAATTGTCCAAGTGAGAAATTGAAGACATAAATTAAAGCTTGAATATTAAATATTGAGAACAGGGCATATGTCTACAGATTGTTTATGGCACACATGTGATTAAAAAGGTGGGATTTAAAGCTATTGCCCAGATTTCTAGTTTGTACATCTGAGTAGATGACAATGCTATTAGCTAAGATAGAAAATATAATGATGCTTATTTCAATATTTAATATTTATTTAGTTCTTAATTTGTGTAGGGCTCTGTTCCAAGTACTTTTAACGCAATAATTCATTTAATTCTCACAATAATGCTACAAAATAATTATATCATTTATATTGTGATATAAAACTATAGGACATGGGTAATGAAAACTTACTAAGGTCACATAACTAAGGACCATTAGAGTGGAATTCCAAATGTGGTTGAATAGCTGCAGAACTCGTTCCTTTGAGCACCATGCTATACAGCTTTGCAATTTCAGAGAGAAACAGATTTGACAGGGAAATAGGATAGTACACAGATAGGTAAGGCTTAGCCTTGGGAAAGGAACCAATATTTGACCTTGATACTCTCTTGCCAACAGTCTATATACTTAGCGTCAACATGGCACTCATTTAGTTATTCATTTTAATAACTGATCAACTTGACTGTATCTTCATATAAACTAAATGTGTTATATATATATGTAATGTCTGTATATACACATACATATACATAAATTACTTTCAACCAACAGATTAGCAACCCCATCAAAAATAATATGGGCTTAGTCTGGAATGACTTATTGTTCATAAATATATGCTTGCTGCTAGGGGTTACTTATAGTTTTCATTTTAAATGTTCATATTATCTATGATGTGGAGTTTTGCATTAACGCCTTATGAATAGAAACTCTTTTAAAAATATTTCCCAGACATACAGCTAATCATATATTTGTTTATTTGTGTGGATCAGGGCAATGATAACTAAATACAATTCTAAGAAACCAATATCCTCTCAAAATTTCATATCGGTATATATATTATACATTTGTGTTAAATGGATACATTTTGTCTGTGTTGATAAACTCCTAAGTATTCTAATGAACAAACCTATCTCTATATTATTTGATATCTATATATCATACTATCCAGGGACCCATTACATATATCCAACTATAAAATGCTAGTGTGTCACTTTACTTAATAAATGCCTGCATATATTGAAATACACTCAAGGGCTAAATAAATTTGTAGATCTGATGGGAATTCAACTTTTCTGGTTATGTAACTTCCACAAACTTTAATTTAGTGATTATACATTTCATATTAGATGATATGTAAATATAAGACATCAACAACATGTATACAGGCCCTGACATGAATGAATGGTTTTCTCAGGTGATGGGGGGGGGGGGCAACAAGACATACACATATCTGTACTTGGTTTTAAATTATGACAATTGAAATATTTATCACCAAATTATCCTTTCAAAGTAGAACAGATAAAGAAAATAAAGATAAAAGTTTGAATTTTCTATATATAAAACCAAACTCCAATGTATTCATTAACTAGCCCTCTGCTTGAGTCAGGAGACTGGCAGTCTTGTAGATGCTCAGCTTTCCTTCTTATTCTCTATAGAGTTTATTTCCAACCTTTTCCATCCTCTCAAATCTCCTATTAAACCAGGGTTGTTGTTCATCAGATGATGATGAGTTCACTTCATAAGTTTTAGAACAACAACAACAAAAAACAAGAATCACAGAAACTACTCCATCTTCCATTTTTCCTCTCACTGTAATACAAGAAGTGTCTTTCCTAAGGCTGTTCTCTGAGGTAACATTTTCTGTCTTCTCCTCCAGGAGACTCCATCAGTAGTCTCTTTCTCACCTATCTTCATTGTATCCCTTTCTGGTAATCCATTCCCAACAACATTTGAACATTCTTGAGTCTCCCCATCTGCATTAGTTTTCTAGGAATGCCACAACAAAGTACCACAATCTGGAGGACTCAGAGAGAAATTTAGTGTCTCGCAGTTCTGGATTGCCTCTTCCTAACTTCTGGTACTTTGATCACAATCTTGGGTGTTCCTTGGCTTACAGATATATAATTCTTATCTCCGTCTTTGATGTCACAGAGTTTTCTCCCTGTGCCTCTATCTTCACATTGCCATGTTCTTATAACCATTAGGTACCTACCCTAATACAGTATGACCTCTTCTTAACTAATAACATAAGCAATGACTCTATTTCTAAACAAAGACACATTCTGAAATACTGGGGATTAGGATTTCAACATATTTGGTGGGGGGGATGGCAAAATTCTACTCAAAACACCATCTTAATAAAATAAATAACTAAACTTTTAAACAGTCTTTAACCAGACTCTGTTTCAGCTACCATTTTAATCTTTTCATTTCTTTAAAATTGCACTTTTGAAGATTTTGCCCCAAATTTCTGCTTTTACTTATATACCAATCCATGTACTTTCAACCATACTCATAAAGCAAATTATCTTTTTGTGTGTGTATGTGTAATTTTCCTTGCTTATGCAAAAATAACACTCAACTTGATAGTTCTGCTTCTCAGTGGCAATTAATATATTAGCATTTTTATTTTATATAGAACAATAAGCTACTCTGTCTTCAGCATCTGTTGTTCCAGATATACTGATAAATATATTTTCTCACCTTATTCTCACCATATTAAAAATGGAAGACATAAGTTAATTTCATTTTACTAGCTTTGTTCATGTCAGATTCTTCACTGGGAAAGATATTATTCCTTGATTTGCTGATAAAATTCAGTTTCAGAAAACCGGTAAGCTTGAGATTCAGACTGACATAGTGTAGTAAATTCACCAAAAAATTGTTGCCCATCAAAGCTTCATGGAACACAGCCAGGTGCTCTTCTCTAGGACTTAATAAGCTTTATTTTGAATTACTAATATAATAATATAATATATGTATACAAACATGCTACCATTCAGTTTTTTCAAGCCACCATTCAATTTACTCATACAGACTAAGCAGCCCTAATTTAAAAATCCAGAGTCCATAATGCTTCAATGAGTGTTTTCTTCCAGCATGAGGCTTGGGTTTCACGTCAACACTCAAAAAGTTTGAGATTTTGGAGCATTCTGATTTCAGATTTTCAGATTAGGAATGCTCAACCTGTACTATGGCAACAGTCTTCAAAATGTCCTTGCCTCCAGTCTTGCCCTTTTCCAATCAACATAACAATAAACAAACACAAGAAAGCATTCTGACTACTAATAAAAGAAATATAGAATAAAAAGGTGTTTTTTAAAGTTATGTATCATATTGGCACAGATAGAAGGTATTAATGATAGTTAGTCTTGGCAAGATTTTACATCCTGTTAGTTTAAATGTTGATGACCTGGAAGATCATTTGGCAAATTGTAAAACCAGTATAACCGGTTTTCCATTTGACAGCGAACACTGTCAAACAATCCTATCATAAATGTTTTCTGAGATGAAACATTTCATAACCTTTTATCATTTGTGAAGCCCCGCATCAATTCCTCCTCAATTCTCAGGAAATTACTAGTGAGAAAATGAAGCAAGTAGATGACAATTTTCTGATTTTCTCACTCCAAGCCACAGTTCAAACTGTCATCAGGACCTATATCTTCTGTGACCTCTCCTTTTACCAAGAACAAACAGTCTTTTCTTAAAGGTCGAAACTTCCTTTTGTCTTTTGTTCCTTATTATTCTTAGTTGGACAAGAACTTCTTTTGAAGTTTTTTAAATTTTTTTTTTCTTAATCATTACTACTCCTCTCTAGAGAATTAATTTCAAAAGCATAAATATGCTCTATATCATTTAACTTTTGTTTAAAGCTCAATTTGTATCTTATCTTCTTCCACCTCACATTCCCATGTGTTAGCTTTTTTTTTTTTTGAGTTGGAGTCTCACTCAAAACTCACCCAGACTGGAGTGCAGTGGCCGCTCCTGGCCACCACAGCCTAGACCTGCTGGGCTCCGGCGATCCTTCCACCTCAGCCTTCCAAGTAGCTGGAACTACAGGCGCACGCTACCACGCCCGGCTCATTTTTTATTTATTGTAGAGATGAGGTCTCGCCAAGTTGTCCAGGCGGGTCTTGAGCCCGC